>VSMD01109922.1:0-77135 GCA_008750895.1 Mirza zaza
ACACTCACTCTAGCCTGGGCAATAAAGTGAGACTCTGTCTCAAAAAAAAAAAAACAAAAAAAAAAAAGTGAGCTTTCTGGATGCAAGCTTTAAGAGATAGTGCACGGGCTGGGCGCGGTGGCTCACGCCTGTAATCCTAGCTCTCTGGGAGGCCCAGGTGGGCGGATCATTTGAGCTCAGGAGTTCGAGACCGGCCTGAGCAAGAGCGAGACCCCATCTCTACTATAAATAGAAAGAAATTAATTGGCCAACTAATATATATAGAAAAAATTAGCCGGGCATGGTGGCACATGCCTGTAGTCCCAGCTACTCGGGAGGCTGAGGCAGCAGGATTGCTTGAGCCCAGGAGTTTGAGGTTGCTGTGAGCTAGGCTGACGCCACGGCACTCACTCTAGCCTGGCCAATAAAGTGAGACTCAGTCTCAAAAAATAAAAAAATAAAAAATAAATAAATAAATAAAAAGATAGTGCACGATTCATCACCTCTGTCTACCATGGGCAACAGCATTGTTCCAGAAAGTGGTTGTCCCATTAGCTTAGAATGAGAATGGCACAGAATGGAATCCCCAGTCAATCCAAGACGTTCGCATAGCATGTATGAGAAATATACCTTTATTGTTTTATAAAATTAGATTTGGGGCCTATTGGTAACTGCAGGATAGCCCAGGCCATCCTGTTGATCCAATAAGTCACCCCTTCCTTCTTAAACTATCTGGAGTGAAATTCTCTTGTCTGCAGTTGAGTCCTGAGTGATTATTTCCAGGAATATGATGCTGACATACAGTATAAAACTAAACACTGCTAAACTTGTAAGATCATTATTACTCCTTAAATGAGGGGAACTGTCTTTTGCTTCTTTTATTTTCCCCATAGTGCATGGAGTAGCAGCGGGGCTACTGTACTGCACACCTCCAGGGGGCACCATTCACTACATTCACACTGTAGTGGAGCCCTGAGGAGACTACACTGTGAATGGTATGTCTAGATGTTGCCAATGCCATGCTGAGCCAACCAGAGTGCTAGAGGCATAGCAGGAAAATTATCTTACTTAGTTTGTCTCATAAGGAAGGAAGGAAGTTAGAAAATAAATAAAAGTTAGAAGTTAGAAAATAAATTAGAAAGTTAGAAAATAAATAAAACCAATAACTGTAACATAGTTTCACTAAAGTATTAACTTAATTAATATAGTTATAATGAAATAAGACCCTGAGATGGAGGGCTAGTTATTTGGAACCACTAAAACTTCTATTAAAATGCTCACTACCAAAAAAATATTTAATATAATTCTGATTTTTTTTTGTTCTGAGGTTTTACACCTCAAATCTATTGTGTAACAAAAGATGGATGGTGTAAGTGTGAGGATTAGGTCCAGCTATCTGTGGCAGAAAAGTCCTAAATAACAGTGATGTATATATTTCTTTGTTAGACAAAAGTTCAATAGGAGACAACACAGGATGGGGCAGCTTCTTGAAGTTGTCAGGAACACAATCTTTAACCGCTGCCTTCTACGTTATAGCCCAAAATGGCTGCTCAAGTCAAGCTACCACATCCTTGTTGCAGGGAGCAAGAAAGAGAAAGAGGAAGAAGAGCATTCACACCACACTTCTGGTTATATCTTATAGGCCAGAACTTAGTCACATGATCATACTCTTAGTGGCAAGGCTGGAAATGAAATCTTTATTTTAGATAGCTCTGTGTCTAACTAATAATTGAGATTTATATTACAGGGAAAAAAGAAAGAATAGGTTTGGGAGGGATATTTAACAATCTGTGCCACAGATGGTTAGCATAGTTGGTTGTGTGCACCCCAAACCTCAGAATGTGACCTTATTTGGAAATAGAGTATTAGTTAAGGATCTTGAGATGAAATCATCCCAGATTTAGAATGCACCCTAAATCCAAAGACTGGTGTCCATATAAGAAGAGGAGGGAATACACGGAGACACGGAGCAGAAGGCCATGTGAAGAGGGAAGGAGAAGCTGAGGTTACATTGCCACATGCCAAAGAGCTCCAGGAGCTGCCAGAGCTTGAGAAGTCAATGAAGGTGATTCGCTGGAGCCTTCAGAGGGGGCACAGCCCTGCCCTCATCTTCCTTTCAGACTTCTGGCCCCTGGAACTGTGAGAGGATAAAACCCTATTGTTCCAAGTCACCAAGTTCACGGTAATTTGTTACAGCAGCCCTGGAAACTGATAGAGTCTGTTAAATATTGCTTATAGCTATTACCAAAACTGAGGGCTAACAGCATAGCTATAATAAAAATGTCACTGCTTTGTTTTGATTATAAATCCCATAGTAATCCAGAGGCACACTGGATTTTGCCTCAGTATCTGGTCTCTGCCGATTCTCATCACAGAACCATGATTTTCAGCTCCACAGGAAAAGAAAATAAAGATATAATGTAGGCAGTTGACATATATGTAGCACTTTATATGCAGTAAGAAACTAACACACATTTTCTCACTTAATCCTTACAATTATATGTTTGGTTATACCTATTTAATAGATGAGGAAACAGGATGAAAGAGGTTAGGTATAGATGCAGTAGGTTGTTAAGTATGAAATGTCTGATTCCGAATCAAAAATGTGGTTTATTATATCTCAAACAAGAAGCAGTACAATTAATCAAAATATGTGCCTAGGCTATCGACACAGTTTTGCCATCTTAATGGTAGCCTGTTTATGCTGGCAATGAAGATGCCTAGAGAGTGAGTGGCGATGGAATCACAAAAGGCGTTTTCCACAGCTTGTTGAAAATTAAATAGTTTTCCTTGCAAGAAGTAGTCCAAAGCCTGGATCAAAGAAGTGGTCCAAAGAAGTGGTAGTCAGTTGGTGCAAGGTCTGGTGAGTACAGTGGATGACAGAGAGTTTCCAAGTCCAGCCACTGTAGTTCGAGCAGCATTGTTTGTGTGACATGTGGTCCAGTGTTATCTTGCAAGAGGATCAGCCTGTTTCTATTGGCCAGTCTCAGCCACTTAATCACAAGCATCCTCATCATTTCATACAACTGGTTGCCGTAGACATCTGCTATAATCAACTGACCAGGTTTCATGAAACTGTAGTGGATAATACCAGCGCTGGAGCACCAAACAGACACCATTAGCTTTTTCTGATGGATATTCAGTTTTGGACTGCATTTCAGCACTTTATCTTTATCCAACCAATGTGCCAACTGCTTGCAATGGTCAAAAGGAATCCATTTTTCATCACAGGTAACAATATGGTGTAGAAATGGTTCACCTTTATGTCATGACTGCAAAGAAAGGCAAGCTTTGAGATGATTTCTCTTCTGACACTAGTTTAATTCATGCAGTACCCATCTATACAGCTTCTTTACCTTGCCCATTTGTTTCAAATGGTCCAATATTGTTGGGATAGTAACGTCAAACCTTGCTGCTAATTCATGCGTAGGTTGCAATGGATTCGCTTCCACTACAGCTTTTGGCTCATCATTATCCACCTTGGTCTCATGTTGCCCATGTAGCTCATTATCAAGATTAAAATCACTAGAATGGAACATCTCAAACCATCGAAGGCACTATACATCCTTCCCAAACACTTCGTTGATATTTCGAGCTGTCTGCTGCATTGGTTCCACGATGGAACTCATGTTCAAAAATAACATGAATTTTTGACTTATCCACGGTTTCACAAAAATTACTCTAAAAAAAATTTGGGGCCGGGCGCAGTGGCTCATGCCTGTAATCCTAGCACTCTGGGAGGCTGAGGCGGGCGGATTGCTCGAGGTCAGGAGTTCAAAACCAGCCTGAGCAAGAGCGAGACCCCGTCTCTACTATAAATAGAAATTAATTGGCCAACTAATATATATAGAAAAAATTAGCCGGGCATGGTGACACATGCCTGTAGTCCCAGCTACTCAGGAGGCTGAGGCAGGAGGATCACTTGAGCCCAGGAGTTTGAGGTTGCTGTGAGCTAGGCTGACTCCACGGCACTCACTCTAGCCTGGGCAATAAAGTGAGACTCTGTCTCAAACAACAACAACAAAAAAATTTGGAAGATAATCATAAGCCAAAACATGTGTTTGAAAGATTGAGGATGCACCTTCACAATAAAATTAAAACAAGAAGTGTCATCATAGTTAAGCAGAGTCAATGTCTGTTTCCAGGTCTGACTCTCAAGTTTAAACTCTTCCCCATAGGGGTGATAAAGGTGAGAAGTAACTGACTCACTCACCTACCCAACAGATTGCTTTGTGCAGAGGGGATGAAGCTTTCCGGTGACTATGTGTTCACTTCCAGACAGGACTTCCCTGATGTCAAAGCAATTCAATTCAAAATAACTCAATGAATCTTTATGTGCTGGGCACGGAAGGGGATTTAATGATAAATCCCCTTCTCAAATCACTTGCAATCTTAGCAGTGGCTAGGGACTATAATAGGACTATAATAGGACTATGTGAATGTCTTTGAACGCTGTCTCTTATACAGGGTTACACATCAGAATCAGTTGGGCATACTTTTATTAATAGAAATCCACATTTCTAAGCTCCGCTTCAGCAAATGGAATTAAAATATTTGAAAATGGGCCCAGGACTCTACATTAAAAAAAAAACTTTCTAGGTGATTCTTACCTAGCCAGCCCAGCCCCAGATTAAATGCTTTTCTTATATAGTACCTTAAATATTAGTGATAAATGAAAACACTAGCTGTATTTCATAATGTTGTAATTTTTCTTAATAGTAATCATATACTACTAACGTCTAAGGTGCTTAAATATAGGACTACTAGTTAGACAATTCCTGTGTGTACTTACAGTACCCCTCTGAAGAAGGAATAGCACTTCTTATTCCTCTGATAAATATGACAACAGGTTACAAAGAGGCCATATAATCTTTATATACATGCCATCAAAACTATCAAGCAATAACCTAGTCCTATGACATTTAGATATTTCACATGGACCAAGCATTTAGGTAATGAAGTTCTTCACTTTGAATTTGTCCTTGGCAAATTCAGAATTTAGGAAGGCACAAAGAAAGATATCTCAGATGGATTTAGCTGCAGCTTTAGCTGCAGCTAAAGAAGTTTGAATCACAAAGTTATAATTAGACTTGAGGTTCTTGCCTGTTTTAATGATTCTCATTCATAATGAACCCATTGCATCCTGGCTGTCACTTGAATCATGTGTAACGTCCTCATCCCCCAGGAATTTAGGTTGTTTTTCTTTAAAATTCTTTCTACTTAGCAGTGAATGGAATGCTCCAAAGATACACTCTATTTAATAGGCACAACAGCTGCCAAACAGCTACTGGCAAACTTATTTAAATTTTTAATCATCTTGGAAGATAAACACAGAAGGAAAACTATATAAAATCTCCCACTAGTGTGGCAATAAAAATATCCAAACAGTACTGGAAAGACCAATTTAGTCAATTTACATTTTGTAGAAATAAGTTTTGCAGGGCACATTGGACCACTTACTCCTCATAGCCAAAAAAATACTTCCACAGTATATATATTCAATTAGTTACCATATGATATATAGTCAATTGAGTATTATTGTGAACAAAAATATTGGGTTTCCTTTAAAAATATGTTTTCATATTAATGCAAACATTATTAAATTAAAGCAAGAATTTGATTTGGAAAATAATGTATTGAAGGAAATATATGGATAATAAGTGAATGCTGGGGAAAATAGCTTTTTTCCCTCCCACCAATGAGAAAAAGCAAAGAAATGTTAAAATATTGAAACAAATCTCTACTAACTTGACCTTTTAAAATTCCATGAATGGAAAACAATTCTGAATAATCTTTTAATATATTGGTGATGATGCCAAGAGTAGGCCGTTTGCACCTTCAGTAAATACTGGTCATGCTGTCTAGCAGGTAGAGTCACACAGGGGTTTATTGCCTGAATGCATGTAGTTTTGAGAGGCATAGAGATCAGTGGCAAAGACCACAGACTTTGGTTCCAGATTGTCTGGGTTCAAATTCTGACTCTGCTTCTCAGAGGCTGTGTGACACTGGATGTGATCCTTAACCTATCTGTGCCTCAGCTTCCTCCCTTGTAATGAGGACAATGAAAGCACCCACCTCATTGGGTTATTGTGAGGATTAAATAATCTACTTACAAATGATGCCCTTAGAACAGTGTCTGGCACAGAATAAGCATTCATTAATCTTAGCTGTTATTATACGAATTTATTTGAGTTTTTCTCTCTTTCCCAGTGTACCAGAAGAACAAGAGTCAGCATCTAATTGATGGGTTGCTAAGAGGCCTGTATAATATGCACCTACAGTAATGGGGTAATTCAACATTGAATATTTGATGACATTGTTCTAGGTATCTGGAATATATCAATGAACAGAAATATAAATATAAATCTCTGCCCTCATGGAGCTTACATTCAGGTCGGGGCAAATGGAAAATAAATAATAAACATAATAAGTAAGTCAAGTATATAATATGTTAGAAGATGATACATGCTTGGTGCAGGATACCAGGAATCATGAATTCAGGTAGAGGGGACAGATTGCACTAAGGTGACTAAAGACACAAAAGAGATAAGAGGAGCTGACACTGCAGGGTGACAGAGGGAAAAGTGTTCAGTAGAGGTACCAGCTCTCTTCTCCATTTCCAGTTACTGTCAACCAATTTCGTGACTTTATACAGCTCTATGCTGACAACTCCCAAACTTATATTACCAACACAGACCTCTCTCTCCTCTCCAGACTTCTGTACCCAAATGTCTCTTCATCACAGTCTTTTGCATCTTGGTGGATGGTAACAGCATCCTTCCAGTTGTTTGGCCAAAGCCTTAACATTATTCTTGACTCTCTCATATTTTGCATCCAATTTGTTGGGAAATTCTGTTAACCTTCAAAATGTATCCAAACTCTGATCACTTCTTGCCTTTGTCACTGCCACCATCCAGTTGGAGTGGCCATCGTCTCTTGCCCTAGTCCCGCAGTTGTCCCAAAGGGTTTCCTTCTTCCACCTTTGCACTCCATTGTATATTCTCAACAAAGGAGTCAGAATTATCCTTTAAAAACATAAAATTGGGTCGCTTCTCTGCTCAGAACCCTCCAGTGGTTCTCTATCTCACTCAGAGTAAAAGCCAAAGTCCTGAAGATGGACCACAAGACCTGACACAAACTGCCCTGCCCCCACCCCTGGATTCACCTATGTACCCTCGTCACTCCTCTAATCCCTCAGGCTTCTCGGCCTCCTCCACCTGTTCCAGCCACACCTGTTAATCTCGGCCACACACCATCCCATTTGAGGGCGTTTTCATTAGTTGTACTTTCTGCCTAGAAAGCTCTTCCCTGGATACCCAGATGGCCTTCGTCTCCTTCAAGTTTTTCATCAAATCCCACCTTCTCAATGAGGCCCACCCTGACCACCCTGTTTCTGCAAATATTTTTTCCTTATCACTCGCTGTGTTTTTATATTTATATATTTTATGGAATTTTTTTTCTATTTATTTTCTCTGTTCCCCACAAGAATATAATCTCTTCAAGGACTGCTGTAACAAAAAAAAACTGTGTTCTTTCCCTATTTTATATCGGCCACATAGAAACAAAGTCCAATTGGTAAGGCATTTAGGTTTTAATTCGGTAGCCAAAGAATGGAGAAGGGGAGCTTATGCTCTAAAGGCACTTTCTCTCTGAGCAAAGGAAGCTGTGGGAGTGTGGAGGAGTGAGCTGAGGGAAGGAGAAGGTGTGGAAGCATGTACAGGGTGGAGTTTCAGATGCACAGATGCAGTTCATGTACATCCTTTTCCATATATCACATGTATAGAAAATGGTGGCAATTTCTTCTCAGGGCAGGTGTTTTTTTTTTTTTTTTTTTTTGAGGCAGAGTCTCACTCTGTTGCCTAGGTTAGAGTGCCATAGCATCAGCCTAGCTCACAGCAACCTCAAACTCCTGGGCTCAAGTGATCCTCCTGCCTCAGCCTTTCGAGTAGCTGGGACTACAGGCATGTGCCACCATGCCCAGCTCACTTTTTAAATATATTTTTAGTTGGCCAATTAATTTCTTTCTATTTTTTTTAGTAGAGATAAGGTCTTGCTCTTGCTCAGGCTGGTTTTGAACTCCTGACCTTGAGCCATCCACCCTCCTCAGCCTCCCAGAGTGCTAGGATTACAGGCCTGAGCCACCAAACCTGGCGAAGGCAGATTTTTTTTTTTAGTATTATAATGATATGTTAATAAGCCAAAGGTAACCAGAGGTTGCCTGCTCTAGTCTGTATGGGTTTGTGCAGGTTTGGACTTCCTCTGGCATCCGGCAGGGGTCATTTGGCTATTTGTGGCCTCCAGGCCAAGTGGTGTCCTTGAGTAGCTGTACCTCTAGATAAAGAGACTAAAGAAAAACTGTGAAAAGAAAGAAAAGAGTAGGGAAAAAAAACTGTTAAAAGTTTTCCATTTGCTTTTTCAGGGCCTTCCTGGTGACACTGGGATCTTTGTTTTGTTCGCTGTCATATCTAAGTACCTAGTGCAGTGCCTGGCATGCCCAACAAACATATGTTGAATGAATGGGTGCTGTAAAAACAAAATAAAAATCTCAGGACCAAGCCCCACAACTCCATATGCAAAAGGGAAGGTAAAGGCCTCAGGCGGCTGTGAAGGACTGGCCCCAAAGATCATTCATTGAGGAAATTCCATGCTGGCTTCCCATAAATAAGGATATGCAAATTACAATTTTAGGTCTGCAGGCTATGTCTAGCTCCTAAAACTAAAGTCTGTTTGATTCCACACTAATAATGAATTACAAGTTTACCTTCACAGGTGTGGAACAGAAACAAGACAGGATCAGACATTCTTCCACCTACCCAGAGACATCTACATAATTGATGCTTCCTTCACTCCCCTTTTTCTCTTCTAAAATACACCTTATATAAAATGTAGATTTTCTTGGGTCTCACAAGAATTTTATCTCACTACCCATGCCTCCCCGGCTATTTATTTTTCTCTTTCCATCTGCCCTACTCCCCTTTAAATACTGAAAATTCCAAATTCCCCTTCAGAAAAGCAGCCACAGGTTTGCCTGTAGTTTGTTGTTTTCCTGGCCATATCCTCAACTTTGGCTTAATAAACTTCCATTGATTGAGATCTTTTGTCTCAGCCACTTATTTTGGGTCAACAGTGCCATCCTCTGCATTATACCTGGCATTTCTAGAAGAACTATTTTTTAGTTTTGTATTAGACATCTTTTGGTAGTGTATTTACTAATATTCTCTTGTCAATATTTAACCATTAATCTTTTTTTCAATTTTGATTATGCTATGATAACATGTGAGTTAGGCACTACTTTAGAATGTATCTGGGATTTTGTTTTTATCCAGGTATGGTGAGGCTAACAGATTGGGAAATTACTACTGGAAAAGAAGGTTTTGTTACTCACAGTTCCCAAGAGGAGGGGGCACGCCACACCACGTAAGGGCACATGGGGAATTCCGCACCAGGTTGGTCAGGAGGCTGGAGTGAGGAGAAAACATGGGCACGGGCCTTTATTGTAGTTTTTGCAGGAAAGGCAAGGCAGGGTAAGCAGATTTAGCATTAGCTAGTTTGAATATTTTGGCAGGCTCTGAGCTATGGGTTCAGAAGTTGTCCTTAGTTGTCGTATACCTGGCCCAGGATGATTTTGAGCAGGAGGATAGCGTCTTGGACTAAAACCTGATAAAAGGAGGTGGCTGGGAGTGTGGACTCAAGATCGGTTGGCTTGCATACCAAAGGGATGCTCACAGGTAAGGTGTTTGCAATCTCTAGGACTTAGTAAACCCTGAGAGGGGCAGTCCTTCCCCGGGTCTTCAAGGCCCCAAGATGTTAAAGCATCATAAAATACAGAAAATAAAAAATATAATTACTATAGATACATATTTATAACTGTAACTCAAGAAATGTTTTGATTCATTCAGACTTTCAAAGATGCTCTTACCTGGCCTGGAACATCTTCCTTTTTCAACTGACTAGGACTCATCCTTCATATCCTAAGTCAAAAGATATTTATTAGAAAGGCCACATGAGAGCAGAGCTTATCCTTTTGCTCATCCTATCCCCAGTACTCAGCACTACTCCTGGTATGTGGTGAAGGCTCAATGAATATCTTCAGGATTCTAAAGAGAAATTTAACACAAATGTTAACTCTCAACTTACAAGACTCTGTTTGAGTGAAAATTACAAGTCTATTTCCCAAAGACTTAAAGCTGTGCATTTTAAATATTTGGATGGCAATGACTTGTAGTGTTTCCATTTTCTTGCCATTTGTCCTACCAACTTCTCCCTTCAGGGTTATATAATTGTATAAATCATAGGTGTGGCAGAAGAGTTTTAAATTAGCAATAGAATCCATCAATTAACAGCCTGACACTGCAATTGGAAGGTAGTCCATTACACAATTTTCAGAGCCTTTCATTAAATTTAAATATGGTAGGTCAGACAACTTCTTAAAGACTTAACACTGTTACAACATTCAGTAATGTTGTTAATGCAAGTGATTTCTCAACTTTGAAACATATGTTCCCATTTCCAAAGTAAGATTTTGGAGCTGTTGGAAACTTGAGAAATTTGACCTAGTTTCATTATTTTAAAAATGTCCGTAACTTTTACAAGTCACCCTATTTATATACCACACATATTTTGTCCCATTGCCTTGGGAGAAAAGACTCAATTGATGTGATTCTGCACTTTTTCTAACTCACTATGATGTTTAAAATAGAGAATACCCTGGCAGCAAGTTATGCATTTCGGCTGCTCTTGAATGCCTGTACAAAGCAATAATACATTGTAGAAAGTGCCATTGATTACATTTCTGTATCAATTTGCATTCTTTTCCTTTGATGAGAAACTTTTGGTGTTTTCCAAATGAAGCTTTTACTCCTAAGCAATTAAGGAGAAGTTTTCAGCTACACCTAACCTTTCATTACAAGTGAATTTGAGTGCCAATGAAATCATAGCGAAATTTAACATTTCCCAGGCCACCTACATTGAGTACTTTCCTGTAAGAGAGGGAGTGGAGAGGGGCTCAGAAATGCCCTTTTCACTAGCCCTGATATATTCTTACTAATGATTAAATAAGAATGCAGGGTGAGGAGGAGTAAAGGCACTGCGATACATCACTCCTTCTTCCAGGCCAACAGCCAGCAAGCTTGTATCTAGCACCAGCCATATGCTCGAACCAGGGCTGGGGGGTAGAAAGCTGAATTCAGAAAAGCAGTCCTTGTCCTCACAGATTAGTATCATTTTGAAGCTCTCTTAATGAGCATAGCTTCTCTCCTTCTGCTCCCCAAGATAACGGTATTAATAGACCTCTTGGTTTCAAGAAACAAAAGCTAAGTTGATTTGGATTAAGTGAAAAAGGAAATTTCTCATAAAGCATATGGATAGTTCATGGAATTTAAAGGCGGTGTTTCAGGGCCTCTGGCAGGATGGGGAGTGGGGTCACACATGCCATGTGGGTCCAGCAGCACCTCGCTGCTCTCCAACCTCTGTTTCTCTCTGAACAGAGGCAACATTCTTTTCTCTTCCGAAAACTACTTTTCTCTACTGCTTAGTCTACAAGGCAGGAAAAACTGTTACCCTTCAGCTCTCAAGTTTATATCTCTCCCATTCAAAAGGATGCTTAATTTAGGAATCATTTTGATCTGCAAATTTTCAGGAAATGTAATCTGATTGGCCTAGCTTGGGTCAGATGCCCACCTAGAGACCGGTTGGCTATAGCCAAGCGGACAGGGTAATTTTGTACACTCATGGGTCATGAAGTCACTTTCATGAATTTGCGGATTAAGGGTGGGAGTTTGGAAACACTTTCCAGACAAACTGGCTGGCTGGCTGGCTAGCACAGTATGTGTCCAAAATAACATTTAATATTTTTAACTAAGAAAGAAATAATCATTGTTAAAAGTTTGGAAAATAGGCCAGGTGCAGTGGCTCATGCTTGTAATCCTAGCACTTTGGGAGATGGAGACAAGAGGATTGCTTGAGGCGAGGAGTTCAAGACCAGCCTGAGCAAGAGTAAGACCCTATCTTTACAAAAAATAGAAAAATTAGACAGGTGTAGTGGTACATACCTGTAGTACCAGCTGCTTGGGAGGCTAAGGCAGGAGAATGTCCTAGGATTTTGAGGTTGCAGTGAGCTATGACGATGCCACTGCACTCTAGCCTGTGCGACAGAATGAGACTGCATCTCAAAAACAAACAAATACACAACAACAACAACAAAAGTCTGGAAAATAAACACAGACAAAAATTTAAATATCTGTAATATTTACAACATCTAAAAAGTCACTGTTAATATTTACATAGGCATTTCATTCTTTTGCCTGTGTAAACTAATCTTTATATATCAAATCTGATATTAAACATATACTTTTTTTTATTCCTTTCAAAACTTATATTTTGTACATTTCCTCATATAAGTACATATTTTTAAAAACAATTTTAAGTGACTGCAAGGTATTCCATTGCATAATAATTTCTTTAACCAATTCTCCATGATTTTCTCATTTTTGGTTTTTTACTATTGAAAACAATGAGATAATGTGATAATAAATGAGATAATATGATAGTAAATATCCTTATAAATGAATTTTATTGTAGTTCTAAAGTTATTACTTTTAGTCATTAAAAAGAGGACAAAACTGTAAGGTTTTAGGGATATCTGTAGTCTCAGACCTTAATTGAACACCTATGCTTACCACCACTCATGAGCAGCATTCCTAATACAGACAAGAGGAACAATCACCATCTACTCAACCACCTCCTCTTTTCATCCTCCATTTGCAGCCTGTCACTGGGAAATTCTTGCTCATTTTTTCTAGCCCTCCCACCTTTCCCCTGAGCCCCTCAAACATACTCCTGCCTGTACACTTCCATCACACCTGCACGGGGCACCATCTTTCCCGTAACAATTACAGCACCGTGTTGCAATTGTTCAAGTGAACTTGTGAGTTACTGGAGAGCAAGGGCTAGGTATTCTCATTCTTTATATATCCAATATCTAGCATGGTGTTTGATCAATACATCAGTGAATCACTAAATCAACCAATGAATAGTAAATAACTTGATCAGTCAGTTGTCCAACTTCCCACTAAATACAAGAAATTTTTTTTAGGTTTTTCTTGAATACTTCCAATGTTCTAGCCTGTGGAGAAAGTGATAGAGTTCATTCATGATATATTCATTCAGTTATTGAATAAACATCCATCCATTGTCTACTCTATGCCAGGTACTTTGATACTTCCTGGGGACTCATATTTCTTCCATGATTCTCACACAGCACACCTAGATTTCTGGGGTTGCAGTAGCCTTAATATTGACTCTGGATTCTGAATTACTCAGGGTTCTCCAGAGAAACAGAACCAATAGAATATCTTTCTATGTATATATATGGAAGCTAACAAGTCCCAAAATCTGCCAGGTGATTTGGAAAGCTGGAGACCCAGGAGAGCTAATGGTTTAGTTCCAGTCTGAGCCCAAAGACCTGAGAACTAAGAGAGCTGATGGTATAGTTCCAGTCCAGAAGTCAGAAGGCTTAAGACCCAGAAAAGCAGATAATTCAATTCAAGTCTGAAGGCAGGACAAAAGCCAACATCCCTGGTTTGAAGGCTATCAGGTGGAAGAATTCTCTCTTACTCAGGGAGGACCAGTCTTTTTGTTCTATTCAGCCTTTCCACCGACTGTGTGAGGCCCACTCATGTTATGGAGGGCAATCTGCTTTACTTAGTCTCCTGATTTAAATGTTAATCTCCTCCCCACACAGAAACACCCAGACTAATGTTTGACCAAATATCTGGGCACGTTGTGGCCTAGTCACGTGGACACATAAAGTTAACCATACAGACTCCAAACATGTTTTTCTCCAATATTTACTATTAAGACATTTCCTATATAGATCTAAATTTTTTCTTTAAAAAGTTGGCAATCTATATGATAATAATAAGTTAAAATTGGCTATCTTGTATACATGGGGAGATTTATTAGCCTAAGTTGTTAGACTTATTAATTCACTTATTCAAAGAAATATCTATGGAATATCTGTCTTGTGCCTATAAGGCCCTGGGCATTTGATACTCTGGCTTCTGCATTAGACTAATCTATCTGAGCAGCTAGAAAGAGTTGGAGCAGAATGAATAGAATGTATGGTAGAAACAGCCGCCGGGTGACTGAGCTCTTAAATGAAAACCAAGAAATCCGGATTTGCGTTCCAGCTCTGCCATTATCTAGCTTTGTAAGACCTTTATGAATGTCAATTTCCTTTTTGTACAACTTCAGTGATTGGAGAGAATCCCCAAGTTCCTTCTAGCTCTCACTTTTAATTGTGAAATTATCATTTCACAAGTCAGGGGAGATAAAAAGTACCCACATACTGGGATGATGAAAAAGTTTTAAAACGGTGATGATAGCTGCACAACATTGCAGACGTGCTTAATGCCGTTGAACTGTACACTTAAAATGGTTAAAATAGCAAATCCGATCGTATATATGTATTTTACCATAATAAAATTAAAAAATAACAAAGACAATTACTCACGTAGATTCAGACCCTGTCCTCCAACACTGAGGATGAGCATTTAATCCATGAATAGATAAGGTCTATGGGATGGTGAGGAACGGAGAGAAAGGTCCACAGGTCAGCTTAGGCCCCAGGTGAGGATGGCTCTGGTGCAAAGGTACTCTTGGCCTCCCCTGCTTCCCTCTCCCTTCCTGCCTGGATGCTATTTCATTGTCTGTCCCAGACTACCTCATGTCAGGGACTGGCGGTGTCTCCAGGCTGTTCACACCACCCATCTCTAAGCCAAAGGAGGAAACTACCAATTTCTAACTACTCTATCAATCTGGATCAGGTTGTAAAAATATTCTATTTTCTGTCTTTACCTTTTTTTTTTTTTTTGAGACAGAGTCTCACTTTGTTGCCCAGGCTAGAGTGAGTGCCATGGCATCAGCCTAGCACACAGCAACCTCAGACTCTTGGGCTCAAGCGATCCTTCTGCCTCAGCCTCCCAAGTAGCTGGGACTACAGGCATGTGCCACCAGGCCCGGCTAAATTTTTTTCTATATATATTAGTTGGCCAATTAATTTCTTTCTATTTATAGTAGAGATGGGGTCTCGCTCTTGCTCAGGCTGGTCTCGAACTCCTGACCTCGAGCAATCCTCCCGCCTCGGCCTCCCAGAGTGCTAGGACTAGGTGTGAGCCACCGCGCCTGGCCTCTGTGTTTGTCTTGTCTTCTGAGAAAGATTGGAGTCCTTAAAACTGAAACTAAGAAATGTTTGCAAAACGCAAATATAGTCTGAATTTCAGTTTGCTTCATATAATTACTGCTGCAGCTGCTGGTACTACTTCTAAGTAACATTTATTGATTGCTATTTGATGCCAGGCAATGTTCTTAACTGATGGATTCATTTAATCCTCAGAATACCCCCTCTAAGAATTTTATGTTTTAAACCTTATGATTAATTTGGTCCAAAGTTCTTGTCCCCTGTTAGGAATTCCAGTCATCAGCATGGGAGGGAGGGTATCCATCCTGCCCCTCTCTTCCACCACCAGCATAAGTCCCATCTTTGCTGAAATTCCACATTTGCATCCCAGTTCCTATATGATATGAGAAGAGAACTTAATTTGAAAAGGCCTTTGCTCTTCAGAGGAGGCCGACAGAGAACAATAGGTCTAAGGTGGCCTCTTTCTCTCTAAAGTGTACATGCCCATTTGCTTTGTTTCTTTGCCCTTTCCAACTTTTCCATAATTAAAAGGCTGAAGGGTATCCCTTTCCTATTCATCCATTCTGCTTCCCATCTCTGTAAACCGATTCCTGACATATGCTGATAAGTCACACAGTGAATGACTCACAATTCCTCTCCTGTGTCCCCTTGGTGGGGCTGGCCAGGCAGCACTCACAACTCACTCTCCACCAATAAAACTCCTGCCAATTGCTCACATTTAAACTTAACCTGTTCCTCGCCTCCTCTAACCATGTTTGCCCATGGCTATAGCTGCCTGGCCAGACAGGTGGAGTCTTAGGGGACGGGTCATCAACAGTAGGGAGGCACAGTTGGGAATTATAGGATGAGCATATTTGGTGAAGAACTGATAGTTCAATTTGGGGCAAAATGGATTTTTTAAATGTTGCATCACGATAGACACAACACTAGACACTTGATTTTATTTTTTGAGGTTAAATGTATATACATTGAAATGCATAGATCACAGCTACACCATTTTGGCAAACGGTTTCACCCACATGGCTCACATTATTCTATGACCCCAGGACCCCTCACCAGTTACTGCACCCTCAGAAGAAACCACAGCTTGGATTGTTTTTCACTATAGATTAGTTTTGCCTATTCTAGAACTTCATTCTCAGGGGACTTATTTGGAAAGCACCCTTCCGCGTCGCCTTCTTTTGCATAACATAACGTCAGTGAGATTTAGCAATGATGTTCTGTGCATCAGTAGTTCACTCCCTATTGCTGAGTAGTATCTTGTTATTCATTTAATTTTAAATTTCAAATTATTTTAATAATACAAATAATATTGTCTTACAAATATTTGAAAGATGATAGATCAGAAGTCTAATATCCTTTGGCCACTGCTGCCCCATTTTTTATCCTCACCTAGAGATAATTACTGGGGTCTGTTATGCAGATACTTATAATTTTTTCTTTCTATGCACTCACAAACATGTATATGTTGCTTTAGAAAACATGTAATTTTGTTTATTGTGGTTTTTTTAGATTATTATTCAATAAATTTAGGGGGTACAAGTGTTTTTTCATTACATGAATTGATTGTATAATGCTGAAGTCAATTGTCCCTTTTTAGACAGCAGGCATCACAATGTATGTATTTCTGTTACTGAAAGTTCAGTACTTGTACCCAAGGCTGAATTAGTGAGAACAAAGAATGAGGACAAGTGGTTTGAGGAAAAGGAAAGAGAAGGTTATTAATTTGCTGGCAAATGAGGAAGACGATGGACTAGCACCTCGAAAGACCATTATCCTGTCTTTTAGCAGAAAAACAGGGTCTTTTAAAGGGGGAGTTTTGGCAGTTTAGCTCAGGTCTATGTGACTGATGTCACAGGTTATATCTTCGGGATATTGTTGTTTAACTATAATTGGTGGTTTCGAGGTCAACCTTATCTCTGGCGATAATGATCTAGTGACCCTTGTCTGGACAATTCTGTTGAGCCAACTCCTATAATTTAGAAATAGATAATAGAAAACAAACAAGGAATGATAAACTGACTGTGATATTAAAAAAAAAAAAAGAGAAATTTTAAAAATTTACAAAAAAAAGAAAACAAACACCAAAGGACATTTTTCTGCTCCTTTGATTACTGGCCTCTGGTTTTAAATGCAGGTTTAAAACCCAAAAAGGGTAGAGGGTTTTAATGAGACAACTTATAAAACATTTCATTGCCCTTTTTTAGAACTTTACCTCTGTTACTTCTATGCAATTTGGTTTTTTAACTCAACAATATGTCTTAAAGATATAACCATGTTTGTGCATAGAAATTTAACTTATTTTTTAACTACTGCATCGTATTTCATAGATACTCTACATTTTCGGTCATTACTGAGATAGTTTCCAATTTTTTCCATTTCGACAAATGCTGTAGTAAACATTTGTCAAATTTCCTTGTGCACACTTGTTTCTGTAGGATAGGTATGAAGAAGTGGAACTTCTGAGACAGAGAGTGTGTACAGAGTGTAGCTATTTAAATTTCAATGGATTTGCCACAGTATCCATACAAATTTATATATTCCTATGAATGCTTAGAGCATTATAAAACTTTGAAATTTTGCCTAATCTATGGCTGAAAAAATCTTACCTCATTTTAATTTGTATTTCACTAATTCTAGAAAAGTTGAGTATTTTTCCATATGATTATTAGCTATTTGTGTTTTCTTTTCACTGAAGTGAAACTCTTAGCCCAATTTTCCTATTGGGTAATTCCTCCTTTGCTTAATAGGTTTACAGGAGTTAGTTTTGTTTGTTTTTTGAGATAGGGTCTAATTCCGTCACCTGCGCTATAGTGCAATGGTGTTAGCTTCATATAACCTCAAACTCCTGGGCTCACACAACTCTTCTGCCTCAGCCTTCTGAGTAGCTGGGACTACAGGTGCGCACTACCTTGCCCGGCTAAATATATACTTTGTAGAGCAAGGTCTCCATATGTTGCTCAGGCTGGTCTCAAACTCCTGGGCTCAAGTGATCCTCCTGCATCAGCCTCCCAAAGTGCTAGGATTACAGGTGTGAGCCACCATGCCTGGCCTGAGTTAGTGTTTTTTCTTTTTAACTTTTTGTATTTTATTTTTTCATTTTTTCCCCCACAAATCCTGGTGTCCAGGGCTGACTCTCAGCAGTGAGGGAGCTGCTCTGCTATGTACAGAACCCCTACCTAGAAGCAAGCTGTGTACAAATGGGTTAGCACCAGTTTTCCCACGATCACGCGTTGCCTGATGGGCGAGAGGACAGCCACCTTTCTGGCCATGTCTCATTTAGGAGTTGGTTTTAATATACATCATCATTCTCAGTGCTAAGCCTTTGTTTTATATTTTGCAACTAACCCCCCCCCCCATTTTTTTGGGGGGGGCTATTTTTGTACAGAATTTTTGAATTACCCCAATCTTTGGGTTATGACTTTTGCTTTTTCAGGCCCTATTTGAGAAAGTCTTCCTAACTCCAAGGTCAAGAGCACAGGGTTTTATTTCCTTCTAATATTTTTATAGTTGTAGGTTGATTTTGATGTACTTGTGGGACATTTGGATAAATAAAGCAATTCTAATCTTTCCCAGTGTTTCAGCAAGTAAATGTATTTCTATCACTTTAGTTATCTTGAATTTTCAATTGTGTCATTCGTTCCATTTCCAGTTTGGGGAGGCTAAATAAACAATATGAAATTATCCTATTTAGTGTCTTGTGTGCCTTTTTAAAATCCACCATAAATTCTGTTCAGGAAAAAAATTCATTCCCTCACAAAATATCCTTATGTGCCTGCTTGAGACAAGCACTAGGATGCCACACAGATACTCCTGACAGCATGGAGCTTAGCAGCTGGCGAGAGGGCAGACGTGGAGCACGTAACTCTAAGTGTGATGTGAACGAAGCAGCAGACATCTAGTATAGGGTGCTACCATGACCCAGATGTCAGCTGAGGTCACACTGTCCTTGGAGACTTAAATAAAATTGGCTTAGACCTTCATCCCACCTCCTCTAGGAAGTCCAGTCACCTTCCCCAGATTCCTGTGAATTCCTCAGGGCTTTGCCACCTTTGGCTCTGAGCTTTTGTTTCCCTCAATGGTTTTGCGAGTCTCCTCCCCGTGTGGCTATTCTCTCTGCTCTGTCCTGGCCCCTCACGTCTTGGTTCAGTCTCCTTGATTGTCCTGCAAGTCACTCACTCAACGTTCATGTGTGTGAACCTCCAGTGAAGCTCTGGGGAGATGGGGGCGTCATGACTCAGCCAGAGGAATTTACGCCCAATACTTCTTCAGCCTTCTGCCATCAGGTGTCTGTCCCATGTTCACTGGCCACCTTTCTCCATGGGTTCCAGAGCTTTTGTATTTGCTGTCCTCTTTCTGCCCTAAGACTCTCTACATATCTCTCAGCTTCTTGACTGAGAAGCTTGATTTATCCCAGATTGTTGTGCAGATCGATGTCACATAATAAAATGTCTCATCCTTTTGTGGCACAGAAAACCCAGCGGAGGAGTCAGTTTCAGTCTTTCTTTGTACCTGTCTGTGAGGGGAAGGGACTAGTATACAGATGAATTTTCTGTTTCATAGGACCTATGCTACCCTCTCTGCCAGCAGGCATAAGCAGCTAGATTCAGTTTTGGGTTTAAGTAACTCTTTTGGGAAGCTAATGCAGTGTGGGTGGTCACTAAGAACGTGGCTGAGATCTGAAGGAGGGCAGCTTGGAGAGGAAGTGTTCCAGGCAGAGAGAGGAGCACATGCAAAGGCCCTGAGGTGGAGTACAGCAAGGCTTATTCAAGAAACTAAGAGAAGACAGCAGGAATGAAGAGATCAGATGAGTAGAATGGGGGTAGGGAAGAATTTATCCTATGGGCAGAATGGGGTGGGGTGACTTTATCCTAAGGGAAATGGCAAAACATTAAAAGGTGTTAAGCAAATAAGTAACAGGTTTTAATTTTACATTTTTATAAAAGGTTATTTTGACACAATGAGAGATTGCACCCACCAGGATGACCTACAATAAAAAAGGAAGGAAAATAAGTGTCGGCAAGGAAACCGGGAAACTAGAACCCTTGTACATTGCCGCCAGTAATAAGAAAATGGTGTAGCCACTCTAGAAACAGTCTAGCAGTTCCTGAAAATATTAAACATAGAATTACTATATGACCAAGCAACTCTACTCCTAGGTATTAATATATATGTCCCAAAGAATGAAAAATCAGTATTCAAACACTTGTACACGAATGCTCACAGCAGCACTATTCACAATTTCTAAAATGTGGAAATAACCCACATGTCTATAAACTAACGAATGGAAGAACGAAATATGGTACATCCACACAAAGGAATAGTATTCAGCCATGAAAAGGAATCAAGTACGGACACATGCTACAATGTGAATGAACCTCAAAAACATGCTAAGGGAAAGAAGTCAGACACAAAAGGTGACACTGTTATTTACATAAAATGTCCAAATGAGGAAAATCCCTAGAGATAGAAAATACATTGGTGGTTGGCAGGGGCCAAGGGAAGGGGGGAAATGGGGAGTGACTGCTTGAGAGGTCAGAGTTTCTTTCCCCTTGGGGTGATGAAAATGTCATGGAAGTAGGTACAAGTGTTGGTTGTTTAACATTTTGAGTGTATTAAAGCGACTGAATTGTATACTTTAAAATGGTTAGTTTTATGGTATGTAACATGCTATATTTATCAGGACAGAAGCAGATACTTCAATAAAGGCGGCGATTACTCTGACATCCTTGTAGAGAAAGAACTGGAGGGGCCCGAAGGGAGACAGGAGAACACCGGGAGGCTGCCGTGGCCAGGTGAGCAATGGCGCAACTTAGAGCAGGGCAGGACAATGGCATCCCTGGTGCTGGAACTGCCTGGGAAAGACTCACGTGGAGAATCACACGGGCAACTGGAAAGGGGGTCAGGATTTTAGGAAAAAAGAGAGGGGGCGGGCGTAGGGGTGCAGACTTGGAAGGAGAATCGGATCTGTAGCTTCCAGCTGAAGTCACACAGGATGAGCTCATGCGTGAGGGTGTGCGGCAACAGACCACGTGAGGAGGCCGCTCCTGAGCTCAGAGAGACAGAGAAACATGTCACAGCAAGCTGAGGGGAAAGCAAGGGTAAACGTGGTTTGCATTTTTAGGCTGAGAAGAAACCACTGGCTGGAAGGGCGGGAGGGAGGATATGCACATGGGATGCAGCAAGATCAGGCTGGCTCTGCAAAGGGACAGGAACATTCCCTCCTCCAAGAGAACAAGGAGAAAGGATGATTGAGAGCAATTCTCATCCGAGAGGGATGAAAGTTGTGAGGCCTCTCTACCAAATACAAGGGTAGAACCTAAGGGCATCTGCGGAGAACCTGCGGCAGGACAGGGCACAGGGCAAGAGAACGTGGACACGTTTGGAATGGATTTGAAAGAGAATGTGCAAGTGAGTAAACTAGGTCTGGACAAAGAATTGCCAAGGAGCGCTGAAAGTCAAGAACATATCTTTGTAGGGGAGCCAACTTCTTGTTATGTAATTTTTTTTTCCAAAAGCACTGGGCCTAAGAACTAAGACAGTAATCCTGGTGGGTATATTATTACATAAAACACTTTAATCAAGCAGCACTGAAATAGAAGGGAAATAGTGAGAAAGAAATTCAAGTAGTAGCATAAAGAGCAGGATTGAAAACCTTCCACACGTAAGCTCCTTCTTCAAAAGAAATGTTATTTAAAACCATTTGAATAAGCAACTATACATTTAAATTAGCCTACAGGAATTATCTTTGCACTCACATGTACATACATACATACATACAGGTATGTTAAAATACAGGCAGCTTGTAAAAGGCCTATATATTGAAACTATATGTTTTAGGAAGTTGTTGAGGATTTTTATACCAGAGATAACATTAAAAAATTCATAAAAAATTCTCAAACCTTTAACATATTGATTGCTAGTACAATACACTAAAAAGCTGTCGTACTAACTGATGATGCGGATGCTTTGGAGAAGTCAATTGGTTTCATTTGCTACTTTATTTATTTATTTATTTATTTTTTTGAGACAGAGTCTCACTTTATTGCCCAGTCTAGAGTGAGTGCCGTGGCATCAGCCTAGCTCACAGCAACCTCAAACTCCTGGGCTCAAGCAATCCTGCTGCCTCAGCCTCCCAAGTAGCTGGGACTACAGGCATGTGCCACCATGCCCGGCTAATTTTTTTTCTATATATATTAGTTGGCCAATTAATTTCTTTCTATTTATAGTAGAGATGGGGTCTTGCTCTTGCTCAGGCTGGTCTCGAACTCCTGAGCTCAAAGGATCCGCCCACCTCGGCCTCCCAGAGAGCTAGGATTACAGGCTTGAGCCACCGCGCCTGGCCTCATTTGCTACTTTAAATACTATATATTATGATGGCTTGTAACTAATTATGGCTTCAGTTGACCCTCCAGAAATTTAGTTTTATCAATAAACGTTAAGGCCCTCCAAGTACAGGGCATGAGCACCACAGAGGGATAAGAAATAGTCCCTGCCCACAGGACGCTGGAGTCTAGTTGGGGATATAGAATAGTTCATGTGAAAGTGCAGCTAACACCCAAAGCAAGATGAACCAGAAACTCACAACTGGTGCAGAAGTAAGAATTTTAGAAGATTCAAAGGGCCAGAGCTCACTTTTTAATGGCATAGTAAAGAAACCTGGCCATGCGATAATGAATGCTGGCGAGGATATGGACACTGCTGGTGGGAATGCAAATTAGTGCAGCCTCTATGGAGACCGGCATGGAGATTCCTCAAAAAACTAAAAGTAGAAGAACTACCATACAACTCAGCAACCCCACCACTGGGTATATAGCCAAAGGAGGGGAAATCAGTAAATCAAAAAGATATCTACACTCCAATGTTTATTGCAGCACTATTCACAATAGCCAAGATTTGGAATAAACCTAAGTGTTCATCTATGGATGAATGGATAAAGAAATGGTGATACATGTATACAATGGAATATTATATAGCCATAAAAAGAATAAAACCCTGCCATTGCAACAACATGGATAGAATTGGAGAATATCATGTTAAGTGAGGTAAGCCAAGCACAAATCTCGCATGTTCTCACTCATATGTGGAAGCTAAATATTAAAAACAGTTGATCTCATGAAAGACAGAGAGTAGAATGATAGTTACCAGAAGCTGGGAAGGATAGCAGGGGGTGGAGGATAAATGGAGATCATTAATGGGTGCAAAAATATAGTCAGATAGTTAGCTAGAATTAACAATGTTTGGTAGCACACCAAAGTGGCTATAATCAACAATAAATTAGGGTATATTTTCAAATAACTAAAACAGTGGAATTGGAATGTTCCTAACACAAAGAAATGGTAAATGCCTGAGGTGATGGGTATCCCAATTACCCTGGTTTGATTAATTCACATTGTATGCCTGTATCAAAACATCACATGTACCCTATTAAAGATATGTAACTATTATGTACCCATAATAATTAAAAATAAACAAAACTAAAAAAGAAAAAAGAGACATGGCCACCTGGCCATGGAAGAAGTTACATTCAAACTGAGACTTGCTGGGGTGAGGGGAGTGGTTACTTCTCTCAAGAGTAGAAAAGAACACACGAATAGGCCAAAAAGCATAAACAAAGACATATATCACATCAAAAGAAAGTTAGGCATCTGAGCAGAACAGTTGGCTGGAGCCTGGCAGAGGCATGCAAGGGGTAGTAGGATAAGGTTTTGAATTTAAGCAGGATACGAACTGTGGAGCATTCCCTAAAGGTAAAGAAAGAGGCAAGACTGAAAGCTCCTCTGGGGCATGGGCTGGTCAAACCGAAGCCCTATTAAATGAGTTAGCACATGGAAAGACCTCACCGCAATGCCTGTCACAAAGCAAGTATTCCACGTGAGTGGCCATGATTACTGTCGTTGGTCGCAGGTGTGCAAGGATAAATGATGGCTCCAGCCACATTACACCAAACGTCAAACACGGACTCTTCCTTCCTTACCCTCTTTCCCCAGCTGTTCCTGCCCTTGTCTTCCCCAACACAGAAAGTGACACCACCATTGATGAAACTGCTCAAGACAGGAACCTTTTCTCACCATTCTCCTAGCACTGTTGTTTCTGCTTCCAAAATCTATTTCCCACCATCCCCCTTCCTCCATCTTCACGGCCACTATCCTGCACTGGCCTTGACTTCTGTAATGGTTTCCTGTGCCCATCTCTATATTTGCTACCCTGCAATGCATTTCAACTCAGAATGTCTTATAGCCTCACCCTCCCTCTCTTCCTAAAAGATCCTATCAGCTTCCCATTCACTTTGCCTTTTTTTTTCTTGCCACAGCCTGAGGGTCCCGTTTTCCTACCTCTTCATTCTCATTACGTCCCACTTCCCCTGTTGCCCAATGCTCTAGACCTGATGCTGTTTCCTAGCTCAGGCCCACTGCACCTTCTATTCCCTCTGCCTGAAATATTAGCTTACCAGCTGTCCCCTTGACTATTTGGGTCTTTCTCATTCTTCAGATGGCAGCTTATACATCACCCTCCCCAGAGGCTTTGCATGAATCTAAAGCAGATTCCTTCCCTGCCCACGCTCCCTGTGGGCTCTTTCACCCATCAACCCTTCCACTGGCTTCACAGCAGATAGCCCTATGCAAAATTATACCTGTGTTTTTGTATCTGCTTGTTTGATGAATATATTGGATGCTTTCAAGTGCAGGTATTAAAAAGCCAACTCAAATCTTAAACAATAGGACTTTTAATTATCTCCCATAAGTGGAAATCCAGAGGTAGGGTGGGATTCGGAGCTGGTTGAGTCAGCAGTTTACGATCGATGTCCAGCTCTTTCATTCCCTCCACTCCACAGTCCGCAGCATTAGCGTCCTCCTGAGGCTGCTGACATTAGTGGGAGCCAGATGGCAGCCAGTTGGGATGGATGTTACCTGCTGGCTTATTCACTTACTGGGAGACAGAAAAAGTCTTTCCTTGCAACCTAAGTCCTCCCAGTCAGATTGGACCAAATTAGCCACATCTTCCCCCAACTACCACCAGGAAGAATGCTTTATGCTGGTTGCAGTGAGTCTTAGCTTGTGACCAAATAAGTAGGATGGGTTTATTATGTGTGTCATAAGACTAATAAGAAATCCAACCCTAGGACTGAAGTCAACTAATGGAATCCATTCACAATTACATCGTGGAGGAAGAGTGGGACCGACACTGGGAAGTCAACCCTGCTACCCCCTTATACCTCTAGATTCAGTACAAAGCGGTTGTGTCTGTTTCATTCATTCCTGTGTACTCAGCCTCAGACCTCCCTGCTTTTAATTCAATGCTCTACCGCCCCAAGCAATGAGAAGAAGCATGGCTAGGTTAAAGAGATGGGAGAGCAACAAATGGTACCAAAAAGGGGGCTGAGGTCAGAACTTTAAAGAAAAAACACCTTTATTTAAGGCGCATACTCTCAATGTGAGGGTATTGCCCACAATGGGGTGAAAATGGATTCTTGGGGAAGGAAGAGAAAACAGATATTACAATGGTTTATAGCTCTCCAAAGTACAACTCTATCCAACAAAATCTTATCCCCTAGTGTTTAATTTCTCTTATTAGGGAAAATTTAAATTAAATCAAAATTTTGTCCTTAAGGGGAAGGAGCTCTAATAAAAAATGAGAAACATTGAATTAAAAGATGAGAGAAGGAAAATACCTTTGGGAACACTGTAGGACTCATGAGGGAGGATGAAGGAAAACCAAGAAAATCCCAGAATCTCAACATGTGTGTGTGTGTGTGCGTGTGTGTTAGCTACTAAAAGGGCCATCTCAGGTAGTTATAATAGACACAGAAATATATCTTTCAGCTGGACATGGTGGGGCATGCCTGTAGTCCTAGTTATTCAGGAATCTGAGGCAGGAGGATTGCTTGAGCCCAGGAGTTTGAGGTTGCTGTGAGCTCTAATCGGGCTACTGCACTGTAGGCTGGGTGATACAGTGAGAACTCCTTTTAAAAACAAAACAAAAAACTTTTTATTTCAGCCAGGAAAATCACCACTCTTCTGTTTTGAAACAGACCAAAAGAAACTGATGAGACTGGGGCTGGTATGTTTTAAGAACATAATTATTGTACCAGATATACATTTTAAAAATATGCACTCATTTGAGCAGCCCATTGCCACAAGGAAATGCACTTACTTTAGTCTTTCAGGACTTCTTTCCATACACCGGTCCCTCTGATAGATAAAATAGATTTATACTGCCTAAGTTTTTCAAACAAATATATTAATAAGGTTTAGTTGAGTATTGAAATTAAATCAAGAAGTAGAGGAAAACAAACTACAATTCAGTTTCTAAAGTAAATCTATCTGAAAATCAGATGAACATATACAAGGAGGACTAGTATGAGTCTGAACCCTGTTTTATTTGGGCCACAAACAGGAAATTTTCTTTTCTAGCTATTATAAAGTGACCTGGAACACTTTTAGTTCTTGCTACTTACTAACACTGATAAGCAATGCTGGTTATAGGCAACAGGAGGCTTTGGTGAATGAGAAGGGTTTGATAGGATCTCTCTTCAGGATTTCAGGGAAGACCCATGTTTAACAAACAATGGTACCTGAGAAGCAAAAGGAACCAATATTAGTCCCGAGGAGAAAAAGTTTCCAAAACCACATTGTTCCTTTTAAACAGCAGCAGCAACAAATGTTTAAACAACATCATATGTAATGCTTGGAGAAGATGGTAAAAGATAACTCAGAAGATCAAAAATTCAACCAAAACTTCACAAATCTGTATGCCTTATAAGATCTTTAAAACTCAGGGTTTTTTTTGTTCAGGTGTAAGCATTCAATTACTTTCCCCTAAAGTTCAGGATACGAGACAGTCTTATCACAAAAGACACAAATGCATTTGTTACTGTGTTTGATGGTACCCATTTCATTTTTAAGCTCTACATTTTGTGATTCTTTTCTTGAAAACACCAAGTTTCCACTCCACCACCCTCCTCAGTCATGAAGCTAGTTTCTTAACATCGATCGAGGTTCTTTTTTTTTTTTTTTCTTTTGAGACAGAGTCTCACTTTATTGCCCAGGCTAGAGTGAGTGCCGTGGCGTCAGCCTAGCTCACAGCAACCTCAAACTCCTGGGCTCAAGCAATCCTGCTGCCTCAGCCTCCCAAGTAGCTGGGACTACAGGCATGTGCCACCATGCCCAGCTAATTTTTTTCTATATATATATTAGTTGGCCAATTAATTTCTTTCTATTTTATAGTAGAGATGGGGTCTTGCTCTTGCTCAGGCTGGTCTCGAACTCCTGAGCTCAAACGATCCATCCACCTCGGCCTCCCAGAGAGTTAGGATTACAGGCGTGAGCCACCGCGCCCGGCCTGAGGTTCTTGACTTTAGGGAAAAAACCAGAATCCTATGGAGAAGTTTAATTTTCTGGGAAGACAGGAAACTCATTCAATCCTTCCAGTAGTTACAGAATAATCATTTATTTTTAATGATGCAGATTTGGAAGAGGCAGCTACATTCTAGAGAGTTTTAAATGTTTGCTTTTTATTTTATTCCATTATATCCTTACATTCTTTTGCATGTCTGAGATGGCCAAGAAGCCCCTGAAGTTGGCCGTAGCATTGGAAGAAGGCCTACTTCCAGTTCAGCAATTGACTTGCTAGGTTACAGAGTGAACATAACTTGCCTTGAGACATGAGAAATGGTACCATAATAAATCACTGTGGCCACTAGGATGGTCTATTGCATACAGTTTATTTCACTAGACTGCAATTTTATACACAGTATGAAGGGGTTTCCTGATAGCACATATATAGTTTACTTTCTGTACTGCTGAAGAACCAATTTTTTTTACATTGTATCATAATACCCTATCATTAAAACATTATTCAGTGAATTTTTTCCAACTACATATAAACGGAGATTTACCACACACGGTGCAAGAATGTCTTTATAACATATTTGAATCACAAAATGTGAATCTAAAATACATCACTGTAATTAGAACACTACTTTAAAATTACGATGCCCCATGTTATAGTAGCCAGATTTGATTATTCTCTGTATAAATCACAAAGCAGTTTGGTGAATAACTCCTTGGATAACTGGCAGCAGCTTTTAACTATGACTTCAAAAGAAATCTTTAATTAAGAACCAAACTTTCACAATTAAAAAAAAAACCAAAACAACAACTTCTTCCCTTGTACATTTAATGTTCTGAGAGTCAAAATTGGGACATTTATAAAGTCTCTAAAACAAGGAGAATAAATCCAACCCTCCTTTAGCTGAAAGGCTGGAGTTGTAATATTAGGTTTCGTAGAAACCTAAGAATAGCATTGTATGGGAGTGGAAATGAGTTATAGAGAAACATAACATTTCTTTTAAAATGTCTCAGATTCTTCTGCCCTTCCCCACCTCTGTCAAACACAGAGAAAGAATACTGCATTACAAATAAAGATGTGTTTCCATGAAATGATGTAAACAAGGTAGAGAGAAAGATTTCTTCATTTTCCCATTTTGTGGAGTGGGGCAGTGGGATGACACCAGTTAAATAAGAAATAGAACTCCTAATCAAAGAACCACTTCATCACACACAAAACAGCTAGGGATAATTGCTGAAAACTTCTCATGTGTTTCCTTTTCTTTTCCCCAAAGTCTGAGAATGTTTGAAAGTTCAATAAATAGTAGAAAAATAATCCTTTACTTAGAAATTTTGAGATGCATCATCTAGAGCTTAACATGAGTTCCATACAGCAATCGTGGTATCTAGGTACCGCTAAGAAACAAAGTGAAATATTCAAAGCACACGTTTATATCTGGATGTGCCACGTTCCCAGTCTCTGGTTGAGAAGACTGTTCTCTCTTCCAGTTAAGGAGAGCTGAATGTTTCTGGCTCCTTGGAACATTCCTCTGGCTCAGCTTCATTTATAGGTTTCGTCTCTATGTTTGGAGGTTCGCCTTCTGTTCCGTTCCATTAGTGTTATGGCAGGTTCATTAATCAGGCTTATTTCCCCTCCATTTCAGAACCAGCTTCGTGTCTTCACAAACGTGAGTTTTGTTGTTGTTTCCCTCATTTTTAAACATGTTGACAGGCAGTAAATGAGTTAAACCACTCTGGACAAAGCACAAACACAAGGGGGAGAGGGTCTCTTGCTGTGGGACTTAAGCTGGTTCTTTTTCTTTCCAGAACATTCTGTGTCTCCCACATCCCATCTTCTCATGGAGGTGAGGAGATTGTTAGCACTCCGCATCGACAGTGTGTACCGTCACGGCTGCCTGTAAGTGGTGGCTGTGATGAAGAGTGGGGTGGTGTGACCGGTAGTGGTGGAACTTGTGACTTAGTAGGGCAGCAGTCTGAGGGGGGGTGTCCAGGTCTAAGTCCTCATCATGGTTCCCCACATCGACTCCAGCTGACAAGGGGTCATTGTTGCATGGAGGATTTTCACTGTCTTCCTGTGGGCTCATGGTGCTGTAACCTAGAAAAGGAACAAAACAAACACATAGCTGACAGCTTCAAGATGCAGAGAGACTTCATTACAATTTCTAGGGCACTGGGAGGTGTTCCTATCTTTGGGATACATAGGCGCAAACATTTGCAGACTGTCAGATGTTAAAATGATTTATTTTTAAAGAGATCTAGAGATAACTGTTTTTTCCTCCCTCAAAACAACTACACAATAAATACATAATCATTTTAGATAATTGAGAGAGTATGGAGGAGAAAAAAATAAACATAAGAACCCTCACCCCAAATCCCTAAACCACAAAAATCACCCTACACCCCATCATCCATAGATAGCCACCACTGATATTTGGTTTGGAGAACTATCCTCCTACACTTCTCCCTAAGATTATTTCTTATATCAAAGAAATCCAAAAATCAAGCAGCTTCAAGAAAAAGATCTGAACAGTATTTCAATCAGTTAAGGGATGGTGGGGAAATTTAGGCTTCAAAATGCCTCAGTGTCATGCCACAACAACAACAAAAACTAAACCTCAAAAAACTGTCATCATCACCTGCAAACCTGCTCCACAGCAGACAACTGTATTAGGTAACTCTTGCATATCAATGACCCATGTATTATAACTTCCATTTTATAAGTGAGGGACATGATGATCTGAAAGGTTATGGAACTTGCCCAAAGTTTTAGTGCCTAATGAAACACTAACTCCACATATACCCACAGCAACTAGAGAAGGAATGAACTATTCCCCGTGTAAGCTGGCTCACTGTATTTAAACATTAATTTCTTTTGGTATTCTAAGTAATACATGTTTCAAAGGAAAATGCCCTTGTTGATCAAAGGATTCCATTCTAAGAACCCTGGCATGTTTTTAAATATTGCAAAAATCTTGTTTAAATGGTTTGAGAAGCGACAGCTCATTAATATTTCCACTGCATCTACAGTTAGCATCAATCAGCACTCACTCATGGGTTGTGCTAGTCACATTCGTAGTTGCAAAATTGATGTGCTTGCATATAGCCAAGCAGGAGTAGTTTGTGGTTGCAATGGTATGCTTTGTGCAAAAATGAGAAAGGCAGTTCCCTGTCCTTGATGAAACATTATTCAAATGATAGAATTATTTAACTGTCCGTCCAATTCACAAATACTTATTGGGCATCTACCATGTACAAGTCACTGTGGTAGGCACTGGAGGAAACACAAAAATGAAAACCTGGTGCCTGCACAAAGAATGCAAAAGCTAGTGTTTGAGAAACGAAAAAAGTACAAGCACAGGTCATTCAATTATTTATTGAAGACAGTTATGGTGCTGGAGGGGGAGACGAGGAAACATGAATAAGAGATGTATTCTTAATAACTTAACAAGTGAGTATGAGACAGATGTTCACAAAGTGAGTCTTCCTTTAATGCAGATAAGGGTAAATGCTATAATTGCAATATAATTGACATCCAGAGGAGGGAATAACTAATTCTGGCTGGGGGAATGAGGAAGCTTCACAGAAGAACTCATATTTTAGTTAGGCTTATGTGATGCATAGGTACTTGGTAAGTGGACAGGAACAAAGGAACAGGATGAACACAGCCACTGAGATGTGGAAATAAAGGCCATTCCTGGAGCACATGGCTCAAATAAGTGCTAGCAGGTAGCTGAAGAATAGGGCAGGTGGAAGGCAGAAAGGAAAGTTCAAGACAGATCATAAAGCCCACACCAAAGGCTAAAAAATGGAGACAGAATACATGATTTTGAATAGACCAAAAAATGGCGTGATCAGTTCTTGTTCAGAGAGTTCTGGTGGCAGTTTGGAAAGAAAGGGAAGTGGGGCAGGGTGGGGGGGGATGTCAGAAGGTTATTACAACAGCCCAGACGAGAGATGAAGAATTTAAACTAGCTCGGTGGGACTGGACAGATTTATAAAAGCTATCTCGGATGGAAGCAACAGCAGTTGGTAAACCATCAGAAGTGAGTGATTATGGGAGGTAAGGGGTGGTTAAAGGTGATAACTTTAAGCTAGGATGATGAGAGAGGGAGACACAGAGACCCCAAGCTTCAGGAGAGAAAACAAATTTTGTTTTTATGCATCTTGATTTTGAGGGTCTTTGGGTCACATTGGTGGAGATGTCTAGCCAGAAACTCAGAAGTGTCATCTGAGAAGTCACACAGAAGAGGAAGAGTTCACTGACATGTGTGTCTATCGTGACTGAGTGCCTTCTTGGTCCCAGGTGGAATAGAAAAAGGGAAGAGTGCACCCTCAGCTCCCTTGCACACAGGCAAGAGTGGGAAACACCCCATGTTCAAACAGGCACATCAAAAGGAATCCCAAAGCTGGTGAACTTGATCTAGATCCTGGAGGAGGTGGCCTTCATGGGAGAAAGGGGCTCACTAGATTAATAAAGGAGTGGAGAGGTACTCCCAGCAGGGCAGAAGCACAGGCAATGACACAATAGCTTGACAGACTCTGATGGGTTTTGGGAATGGCGAAAGCTTGGTGTTGGGGTGGGGCAGTGGGAGATGGTGCTGTGCGGATAGGCTAAGACCAGATCAAGAAGGCTGGTAGGTTATAGCTGGATGCTGTGGCTCATGCCTATAATCCCAGTACTTTAGGAGGCTGAGGCAGGAGGAGGAGGCTGGAGGCCAGGAGTTTGAAACCAGCCTGAGCAACATAGTGAGACCTTGTCTCTAAAAAAAATAGAAAAATTAGCCAGGCGTGGTAATGCATACCTGTAGTCCTAGCAACTCGAGAGGCTGAGACAGGAGGATCACTTGAGCTCTGGGGTTTGAGGCTGCAGTGAGCTACGATGATGCCACTGCACTCTAGCCCAGGCAACAGAGTGAGACCTTGTCTCAAAAAAACAAATAAATGACAAAAACCAAAACGAAACAACACTCCCACCCCAGAAGCTGGTCAGAGCTCTGAGCCAGGATCTAGAAATGAGCAAAGGTGGCAGTGATGAGGCTGGACAGAAGGAAGGTGGGATCGGAAACTTAGAAGACAGGAGGTGGGAGCATGGGCTTCGAGGAGACAGTGGGGACCTGAAAGAGGGACGGTTGCAGTGTTTGGAAACGGAGCAAATAGCTGGCTTCAAGAGACTGTTCAACAGGGTAGGCTGGATCTGGTGACCAAATGGATCTGCCTGGTGAAGATGTCAGGGAGGCTGACACCCTTGGATAAGGTCGAGTTCTCTGGGTTCAGAGCCTAGGGAAACAGTGAAGCCTTTACCCGAGATTAAGACACCAGGAGCCATAAGAAGTTTCTCAGCTGTGGCAGTGCTAGGTCTAGAATGTGAGATTGGGTGCCAGGCTCCCAGACCTCAGTTACAAAGTGCTGTGTATGCTTAAACCACCTTATGCTATTCGTGCAAAGGATGCAAGTAGAAAGCAGGATTTTAGCAAAGCCCAGCATCTGTGTCGATTATTCAAACACCTCCCTTCTCTGCTCATTTACAAGCACCCACACTAACTGACAATTCATTTTAACACTTGAGGCATCAGATTCACTTCACGAGGGCCCTGCTGCTTGGCTCATCCCCCACTGTCCCTCATCTTGCTGCTGGGCCTCAAGCCTCACTTTGAAGGTCTTCTCTGGGAAACCTTCCCAACCAGCTACCCCCACCGCCTCCAGCCCACAGCCCACATGGGGCTGGTGCCCCTTCTGTGCGTTTACACGGCATTCTGAGCACATCTCAATCATAGATGTTAGCCTATTATAATAAAAACAAGGCCATCTATCCATTAGCAAATTCTTTCATAAATCACAGGCACGTGTTTATCTTTATACTCCCAGGATGTAACACAGTACTTCACGCAAAGCAGGCACTTACAAACAAAAGCAACGCCCCTCCCCCCACAACATACTGTATTCCCCAAGCAATTGCATCAGTGAATTTTTCTTTTAAGTTTCTGTGGCGTGGCCTGGTATGACATTCACTAGTCTCATCTAATAATGAAGACGCTCTAGGATTCACTGGGCCCTGCCCAGAGCTTCTGGGAATGTTCAGTGACGCTCTGAGCTTGGCAGGTCGCAGGTCCAAGTGACCCAGGGTGGCAGTGAAGGTGCAGCTGTCTCCAAGGCAACTCGGGGGGCACCCCTATGTCTTCTGCTACTGCTTTCTGATGAGAACCACAGCAGAGTAAAACCCTCATACTAAGGCCACTCCATTTACATTTTCTCACTATGATACTATTGCTCAATCCCTCTGTAATTTCCTCTTATTTCGATAACTAAGGAAAGCAAGTTGTGGAGAGGCAGGAGAGATAAACACATTTCCTCATTTGGCAAATTAATTGTTTACTCAGTGCCAGGCAGTTCTGTGGAGCACTGGGAGCAGTGATGAATTAAGACAGTCGTGGTCCCTGACTCATGGAGGAAGAAACACTATTTGAAACACAAAGGATACCTGCAAACACTTTCGAAAAGGAAAAATTTCTTTACTATGCAAAGGCTGGCATAGCAAAGCGCCTGCAAAGACAATCTCAAGCGAGAAATAGGTTTTAGGAAGGAGGCCAGGAGTCTGTAAAGAACAGAAGAGCCAAGATTAGGTTTTTGTTCTTTGACATTCTGCTTATGTATTTATCTGATGGTTCCTAAGAAACCTCTCTTGACTGTAAGGACATTAGGTCCCTCTGGGGACTCGCTCACCATCTCGTGGCCATAGACAGTAACTGCAGGAGAATATCTGCACAGCACCAGAAAATGGTCTTACGTTGACCTCTACATGGTTTTTGATCAGGTTTTCAAGATTTTGCATTTGCCTTTTATTTCCCTTTTCAGTATTTTGGAATTTGCCAAGAACTAGAAGGAAATTCCCCTTTTCAAAGAAGAAAAAAGTTGCTAATATACATTTGCATAAATAAGATAGTGACCAAAATATAAATTCACAAGGAGCAAATATATTTTGGTGTTTTTTAACTTGAAAGTAAGCCAGTATATGATTAGACAGAACGTGAAAATTTTAAGAGAAATAATGAACAAAGCAGATACACAGTTAAAAGTATACTCAGACAGTGATTGTTCCTAACCTCCACTTGTGAGTGTAACACTTGACTGAATAATAATCATTCTAAGCGGTCTTAGAATATTGAGCAAAATGATTCTACTTTTCAAAAAACACTCTCAATTTGAGTAGTTTTTCTTTTAAGATACAAAAGTTAAAATCAGATTCCTTTGAGATACAAAACTCTGGCTAGGCTTGGTGGCTCAGGTCTGTTATCCCAGTGCTTTGGGAGGCCGAGGAGAGATGATGGCTTGAGGCCAGGGGTTCGAGACCAGCCTGGGCAGCATAATCAGACCCTGTCTCTAAATTAAAAAATAAATATAAAAAAAATTAGCCAGGCATGGTGGTGTGCACCTGTAGTACTAGCTACTCCAGAGGCTGAGGCGAGAGGATTGTGCGAACCCAGGAGTTTGAGGTTGCAGTGAGCTATGATAGTGCCACTGCACTCAAGCCGTGGTGACAGAGAAAGACCTTGTCTCTAAACAAACAAACCAAAAAAGAAGAAAAGAATCACAAAACTCTCTTGGTTACATAAGCTATTTCTAAATAAAACCACAGCCTAAAATTTCCAAGATTAGTTTGGTAACATTCAGCTTTAATTCTACGAACATCACAACTCTGAACCACACCATGAAAGCTAGGCTGTTCAGGAGTTATACACTTACATATTTTATTCTTTTGAGTTTCCTTTGGGATGTTACACCCAAGGAATCACACAGAAATACGCTTACTGGGTAGCACAGAACCACAGCACGCCTATCCCACCAGTCCATGGGCCAGTCAGTGCCAGGTTCCTCCATGGGCTTTTCCCTGCAGATAAAAGTGAACCATCCTGCCCCACCCCCGTCTTCTTTGTTCCACTCCTTAAGGAAGCTGTCACATTCTACCTTTTATCATCGTACAGATACATGCATTCATTTATAGTTTCCTTCTACATTGTAAATTCCTGCAGGGCAGGGTGGGCATGGAGGTAGGACAGTCAACCCTGAGCTCCAAACCTGCCACAGGTCATTTCATTTAATCCTCACAACAACTTTACCAGGTAGGAATTTTTAATCCTCCTTTAAGTATTAGAAAACTGAGGTCCAAAGTAGCTCACTTCAGGTTGCAATAGATTAAAAAAAAAAAAAAAAAAGAGGGAGAATTGGGATTCAAAGTGAGCTTGGCTTGACTCTACCCTCCTTAGCTCTTCCCCTGTGCCACCTGCCTCGTGAACAGACAAGTCTCCCATCTTTAACGCCCTCCACGGTGCTTACTACAGTCATGTGTTGCTTAAGGACAGGGATATGTTGTGAGGAAAGCATCCTTTGATGATTTTGACATTGTGCAAACATCATAATGCACCTATATAGACCTTGACAGTATGGCCTACTGCACACCTGGGCTATATGGTGTAGCCTCTTGCTCCCAGGCTACAAACCTGTGCAGCATGGTACCGCGCTGAGTGTTGTGCGCAGCTGCAACACCGTGGCAAGTATTTGTATATCTAAATATATCTCAGTAAAGAAAAGGCACAGTAAAAATATAGTGTAAAAGATTTAAAAAAAATCGTACACCTGTATAGGGCACTTACCATGGACGGACCTTGCAGGGCTTACGTTGCTCTGGGTGCGTCAGTGAGCGAGTGCTGAGTGTAGGTGAAGGCCCAGGACACGACCGCACACTACTGCAGACTGTTTGAACGCTGCACGTTGAGGCTGTGCTCAATTTATAAAAAAGTCTCTTCTTTCTTCAATAATAAATTTACCTTAGCTAACCAAAAACTTTCTAACTTTTTAAGTTTTGACTCTTTCGCAATGGCATGTAGCTTAAAACACAAACACATCGTACAGCTGTACAAAAATATTCTCTTTCATTATATCCTTATTTTTATAAGCTTTTTTTCTATTTTAGAAATTTTTCATTAGTTTTTAAACGTTCCGGTTAAAAACGAAGACAAACGCGCACATTGGCCTAGGACTATACAGGGTTAGAGTCATCAAGATGTCACCAGGCAAGAGAAATTTTTCAGCTCCACTGTAATCCGTGGGACCCCCGTGGTATATGTGAGATGCTGTTAATTTGGTGCATAACAGAACACACTGGAAGCCCAATACATTCACCAAGTAGGAGGATATACAGATAAGCAAGAAACGTGTTGACAGGACAATTAGATTTCCTCGTTCAATATGTACAGCTTCGCCTCCAGGCATCACAGGGACATTAACTTGATGCCACCATTTTTAGTGACCCATGTACAGGTTTTTAAGGGATGAAAACATGCAGTTAAATTCTATTGATTTTATGATCCATTTGAAATATGTGCAATGTCAATGCCTTCCCCTTCTTTTGGTGTTGCATTCTGTCTGCACACAAAAAAAACCTATTTTTCATTCCTTGGGGATAATAGGGATCCAATTATTGTGAAAAATGAAAGGAACCAAGCCCTTAGCTGGATTCCTTGGTTTTCAGATACTGACACTGCACCATTCCTTTCATCTAAGCTGTTGCTTCAATCTGCCATTTTACTAAGACAACGGGAAAGGCTAATGGAACATCGTAAATGTCACCCAGAATCCCAATTTGGTACTGATGCAATTTCTATTGGGGGAGAGAGAAAAAGGATTCAGTAGTCCTGCTGAATAAGAAATTATTGCTGTTGAACTTTAGTAGCCTCAAACCTGTTTCATTATTCAAAGGAGAAGGCACAGAACTGCTTGGCAGCAGGAATTTATGCAGGTTCAAAGGTTTTTTCAGGGAAAAAAGCCAGAAAGTCAAAGAAACTAAAAAAAAATTAAGTTCTGTTTTGGCTCTCCATAGAAACCCAAAGTTTCTATTTAGTTGGTGGGAACAATGTCACTCAAAGCCCAAATTAACAATCTCCAATTTATAAAAGTGAGCTTTAGCTTCTGCTGTTTTCCAAAGAGAGTTTGAAAACTCAGCTGTAGTGTAAAAGGTGATTTCAGTTGCTTTGAGGAATATCTACTCCTGCATTTTTTAGCACAGGTGTGGGAGCGCACTATTTGAAGACTTTTCTTTTTTTCCAGGAAAGGTATAGAAGCAGCTAAGTCAAAAAGGATTAAATATATTATTTATGCATTAACAAAAAGACCTGATTCTAGGAGGAAAGTAAAGATTTCTGGAAAATTAGAGAGCTATCTTAAAAAAATAAAAAAGATTTGACGATGACAAGAAAAGTCCTACCATACCTGTTTATATTTTTGTGGAGCTACGACAACACAGACTATGACGCTTACAGACTAGGTTACATTTGCTCTTTGTAACAATAGACAACATGAACACCAAGGAGAGAAGCACACAGACTTCCTAAGTCCTTAGCACTTGGCATCTCTTCATAATTCAGCCTAACCCATCCTGAGCATCTTATAGGTACTTTATACAACTCCATGACTGCATGCACAGCTGTCTTTTTGCCTATTACATCCTTTGCCCCTAACTTTTCTTTAATCATTCCTCAAGGCTCAGTGCAAATCTTGTTTCTTTGGTGAAGCCATTTCTGCGCCTCCCAGACAAGGCCAAGGCCAGGGCCGGAGAATTCTAGAGGACAGCACAGATTCTTCTCATGCCCCAAGGAGACGTGCCTGGGAAAGCTCTTACTGATGCTGATGTTTGCCAACCCACACTGGATGGCAAGGCGTAAGAGGATGCCTACTCTACTGACAGTCGAGTGGGTGAGTAAGCAGCTTCCGCTCCGACAATACAAATCCTTCTTTATGGAGAAACGCTTGGAAGCCATCTGTGTGCCCACAGGTCATCCGGCTTGTGACCGGGAGTGGTGGACATTAGCAAAACTGCCCTTGGGCTCTTATAGTTTACTTAAACAGAGAACAGGAAAGAGAGAGGGAGGGAGGTGGGCACCATCCCACGGGGGCACACCAGGTCCCTTAGGTCTCCAAACACAGGATGTTGGCTCTCACCGTGATCACTTTCTGTTCCCGATCGGCCCCAGTAGCGCCGCCTCCTTTCTGGACTGTGTGCGTGCCGTTCGATGACCGCAGCTATAAACCGAGTGTTGCTGACTGTGGGAAGTCAAGGACAGTCATTGTCACTCTTACGCCAGCATCTTTATCGTTACAAGCACATTTGCTCTGAGTGGGCTTATTCACATGTTGGGGGAGTTAGTCTTTGGAGTGCTAGAATAAGTAATTTTTAAAAAATTCTGAGTATCAGGGGAGCTGATTTTAGAACTGGTAGAGTGAGAGGTAATTAATTACTTAATAACATGTATCAAGAAGCCATGCTCTAGGAAGATGAAGGCAAGGGTAGCTCAACATTAGTGGAACTCTCTTTTAATAAAGAAAATCTTCTCCTTTCCAACCCCCAGCTGTATATACTATTTAAAGGATTAAAAAAATGCATACCTGAAACTTCCCTTTCTTTAATACTATGTTGGAAAGTAACGAGGAAGAGAAAGGAAGAAAAGGGTGATCTGTTTTAGGCCAAAATACTTAAGGCACAAAATAACACCCTAGTATCTTTTGAGATTTTCTAAAACAAAGACCCACACTTATTCCTAACGAAAAAGGAAGAAAAAGGAAACACCCACCATCTCAAAGCTTCTTAAATTTTAATACAAGCCAAAAGGATATAAGAAGGAATATTTATTTAGGATCAGCCTCCTGCTGACACATTCCGCAGCGAGGCAGCTGAGTACTCACTGATGCCTCTGTCTTCGTGGCTGTCGTCGTCCCTTTCATCTCTGTCATTCTCCAGGTTGGACATACGCACTGACATTTCTACCCATCATTAAAAAGAGAGAAACATGACTATTTAATCAAACAAAATCATCCCCTTTAATACCCTGCTGGGTGCTCGTTTGATGGCTGGGTGACAGCATTCCATCAAGAATGAATCCTATCTTGGAAAGAGTGAACTGATGCCCCCATTTCTTTTTTTTTTAAAGCAGGAGGGAGCAGGAATCCAAAGCAAAGCAAGAAGTGAACAATCAAGAAGGCACCTGAAACTGATTTCTGAAGAAAGAGGAGGAAAGAAACTAACTGAGGCCAACAGATCTTTAATCCTCTACTCAAGTATAGAAACAAAAGGAAAGAGGTTGCAACCGTGACTGACTGTGTTGATAAAACGGTGTTACAAAAGCTTCTTCTAAAAGGCCAGGGGTAAGGTAATGCTGGATGATGGTCATCCTCAGTCTAGTCCGATCTTGCCAAGGGGAAAGCACTTCGAGATTATCCCTGTTACTAAATTGGGCAATATTACCCCACAATCCCTCTTCAAGAGGGTGGCCAGAGCGAAACATTCCAACATCAACCTGTCATTACTGCCTGCGAGGGTGAGAGCTAAGAGTCCAGGAAGAAAGATGTGTTAACCTCATCTCCATAAAGGTCAGGTTAACATATCCCTGGGGGCCAGGGCTGCAGGAAGGACAGCGGTGACCATTAAATGGTTTTGTTCTCTGCAAATGAGTACAGATGCCACATTAAAACTCTCGGTATAGAGGCCATGATTAAAGATTAATCATTTTGTACTTGGCTTTGACTACTTATGCTGTTTTAAGAGATGTGACCATTCCAATGTGTGTTTATTCACACTATATAAAGGCGGCTGCATCAGAACAGATGCATATTCTCACCAATAGTGATCTGGGGTGTCTTTGATGCGCCCGTCTTTTTGCAACTGCAAGGGCAGCACATCTGACAAATAAATTCCCCCTCAGCATCCCAACGCCCCTGACTGGCTTACAACAGGGGCAGAGGCCACTGCAGGCTAACGCTGGTAAGCAGAGAGAGGATCCAGGGATTTTTCTGGGGAACCAAAATGGAACATGCAGGGTTTTTAGGCACTCAAGAAGACATCAGGCTTTGGGGACTCTGGGGACTGCTGAAACGACTCCACGGAAGCTGAAAGTGCAGTGCTGTTCTTGCAACTCCACAACGGCTTACACCACTGGCCCTGTTCTTCCAGCCTCAGAACAACCCCGGGGAGGCGGCTACCTGCCGAAGGAGCTGTGGGATTCACTGGGAGCTCACCTTGGGCAGCGAGAGGAGACATGTGCTGATGGCTCCGGCGGTGGATCTGGTGGCGGTAGGCGTACACGGCGAGGACCAGGACCATGATGCACCCCATGATCCCTCCGGCCACGGGGCCCACGGGGGCGCTCTTAATCATGTTTAACGTGATCACTTCATCACCTTCAGTGAAACAGACAAAAAGAGGCTCCCTGTTATGACTTCCCAAGTGCGGTAGGCGGTGCGGAGGGAAGCGGGTGGCGAGGTGGGAAGGCACAGCCTGGGAAGGGGGTTGGGGAAGATAAACAGGCGTCAAGCCTTGCATTGCTGCTCCAAGAAGCCCCACCAGAACGTGGGGGTAGAGGCTTCGTTTAATTCCTGGTTCTCAAATGTTGGTTGCCAGGCAGAGCAAGAACACAAATGGCAAGGACTGGCAGAACAAGTGAGCACATGAGAAGAGCTACTTCAGTATGCAGCACCTGGTGTTTTTAGAGCTCCAGCTCCCCGAGGAGTGAGACAGAAAAAGTCACCTAGTGCAGAGGCAAGAGCAACGTGGGCCTCTTAGGAGGGTCATGGACTGATCCACTGAAATAACGGGCTCTAGGAACAATAAATATGTGCCAAACAGGCCGCATTTCAAAGCTTATGGAGCTCCCTTTAAAATGCCATTTGCACTTTCCAGATAGGAAACTATAGGTGGCATATAAAATGATTTCTTGGAGCCAGGTAACTTCAACTATGGTCTCACCTGGTTCAGTAGTAATATGTGAGCTCAAAACTTCTAGACAGGCTGATGTAAGAAATGTTAAAAATCAAGGTATTAGCTAAAGGCTTAAATATTTGAGTCGACTGCCAGCTAAGAACTAGGAATTGGTGTTAATTGTAGAAAGACACTAAAAAAAATTTTAAAAAAGCTCAGGAAAGGGATATAGTCTCCTTGGCAGTATTTTCAAGGTACTAGAGACCGATCCCAGGGGTGTGCTTCCCTGTGGTGTCCTTGTCTTCCATCCAAGGCTGCTCTAGCACCATTGGGTAGCTGTGGCTTCTGTTGACCCCAAGGCCCGACAAAGACTTTCTGCCTTGCAAAAGCTGTGAGTGAAGGCTGCAGCAGGAACTGGATGTGCAGTGGTCACCCAGTACGTCACCAGCCCCACACTTCTGACAGCTGGCACACACATCCGCACGGAATCCGGAGTGCAGCCGTGCGGAAATGAGCCCTGATATTTCTCAGAGCAAGCTTTATGGGAATGAGGCCCAGGCTTGCAGAATTTGGCAGGACAGATGGCAAGTCTCTCTGCACAGAATATCTAGCCAGCTCCGAAGGTAATTATCTGCCATGGTTTAGTAACTAAAGAATACTGGCAAAGGAATCAGGAAATTTGGGTAGAGGATTATTTTTAAACCATTCTAGTATATAGGCGGGAAGATATGTATTTAAGAATCAAATTGTTCTGGGTTCCCAGCAAACATACCTATTGCTCCCATGTCATCAACATAGGGACTTTTGGCTCCCACAATCCCCCCGAAGCATTCCTTCTGGGGTGCACAGTAGGATTTGTCCAGGTGAGTCTTTCCATCACTGTCCACCATGCACCACTCACAATCCAGCACCCCAAAACAGTCCCTGCAAGAAAGACAGTGCTTGGTGTTCCCGAAAGCAGTGTGGGGCAGGAAAGAGCATAGAAGCTTGTTCTTCAGACAGCTCTCAAGATCTCCATTACTTACTAGTGTCATGAAAGTCTTGAGCTTTAGTTTCTTTCCTTCTAAAAGGAGAATGGCAACAGTCTGCCAGGGGATAACTGTTTTACGCCTCTCCCCAACTTGGAAGAGAAAGAGCTAAAACTCTTCTCTGTGAATTAAATTATGATACCTGCACATCATGAATTAATCGGGGGTTATTCAAAGTCATCTTAAAAGACTAAGTGGAATGGCTTCAAGGTTTGTAAGACTTTGGCCTACCATCTCCCAAGTGTGTGGTCATTTAGAAAAGAAAAGGAAGGAAATAAGAGTCAAATAAGTCTGGAGAATACTAGGCCAGTTACACAGATTTTCCTACTGCCAAATTCTTAAAGCCTTTAATATATTATTAATTAATACATGCATTATGACTCTGTTAAAAGAATGTATGCAGTGTCAGTGTTTCACAGACTTAACTGAGTTGGAGTAATGGCATAACATCCCAAATCAATCAATCCGATGCCAGATCTTTCCTTTGCTAAAGTCCAAACCAAAAGTAGAGCAGGCTGCCCCTTCTACACACCAACTCTGTTTAATCAAATGTTGACTTGCAGCTGTAATAAACTAATCACCCACCTCCACCACTTAGTCTACCACAGCCACTATTTCCATGACGCCTAGTCCAAAACACCTGCTCCCACCCAAGGCGTGAGAAGGGAGAAGGGTTAAATAGTTTTTATTATAGTTCTTAAAACTACTATGAAGCAGATCCGCTTCCAAAGAAAGGAAAATTACTGAGCTTAGTAGAAAGTTCACATATAGAGGCTGGGCACAGTGGCTCATGCCTGTAATCCTAGCACTGTGGGAGGCTGAGGCTGGAGGATCATTTGAGCCCAGGAGTTTGAGGTTACTGTGAGTTATGATGATGCCACTTGTACTCTAGCCCTGGTAACACAGCAAGGCCCTATCGCAACAAAAACAAAAGAAGAGAAATCACACACAGATCCTGGATTGCCGGTCTGTTTCTAGAATCCCCGTTCCCTTGCCTTGCTTCTTTGTGACATGTCCCTTCATGCTTCTTTTATTTCAAGAAAAACTGTCTCACCCACAGATGAGACTACTCACATATTGTACAAATGCTATGTAGCGGTAATAAGTGGGAACTAGACGACATTTAATCTGGTGGATAAAAGGCTTATGGAAATCAGTTTCAGATTTGAAAAACTGATGTATCTTTTTAAAACATCAAGAATGGGAATAATAAATATTAGCTGGAAAAGGTCAACGAGGCTACTGATCACTATTCATTACTAGGCTCTGCTTACCCACTTTCCATCCGCTGACTGCACCTGCTGTTGACACACTGGTGAAGAGCGTCCTGCAGGCCTGGGTCCATAGCTGTGTACGTCACCGGCTCCTGGTGGACCTCGCAGCTTGGGTTTCTGTGCATGGAGCAAGGCTGGAGGTTAGGACCAGCACTGCCACATTCCAAACTCATCATGCCCCTGGTCCTTGACAGATCTCAGTGTGAGCCTAGCTTTGCCACTTAGAGTAACCTTGGGCCAATTACTTAACAACTCTGAGCATCAATGAGTTTTTCTGTATGTACAATAGGAATAATGCAAATACACGTGACACTCAAGTTCTAGAGATGGGATTTATCACAATTTTATTTAACTGGTGTTAAAATCTGTCACTAATATAAATAAATGATGCTATATTATGCAAGACCAAGGCTGCACATATGTGAAAAGCACCTGTATATTTATCTCAGGGTTAATTAAAAAACTAAATGACTAATGTGCATAAAGTACCTAATAAACGGTAGGCACTTAGTAAATGCTTGTAACATTCTCACATTTTTCTGTGTGTAGGATATATACTCTTAATACTTTTATAGCATTTAAAATTTAAACCTCAAAGTGGACATCATTTTATGGTACTATGGAGCTTGAAATCTGGCTCACTGAACAGTTTCATAATTAAAATGAATCATTGTTGTATGCCCCAACCCCCCCCCAACAAAAACCTATAAGAGACCCCATAGTATTTCTGTGTCTGTGTGTATATAAATATATATTTAATATATATTTTTTACCGGTTCTCTGCATTGGTGAGGTTGCCAGTACACTCATTGACCTCTAGAGGGCACTCACAAGGACATTCACATTCATTTTGTTCCATTCTGAAAAGCAAAAAGAAAAAAAGGTTACCATATTGGCCAGGCGCGGTGGCTCAAGCCTGTAATCCTAGCTCTCTGGGAGGCCGAGGTGGGCGGATCATTTGAGCTCAGGAGTTCGAGACCAGCCTGAGCAAGAGCGAGACCCCATCTCTACTATAAATAGAAAGATATTAATTGGCCAACTAATATATATAGAAAAAAAAAATTAGCCGGGCATGGTGGCACATGCCTGTAGTCCCAGCTACTTGGGAGGCTGAGGCAGCAGGATTGCTTGAGCCCAGGAGTTTGAGGTTGCTGTGAGCTAGGCTGACGCCACGGCACTCACTCTAGCCTGGGCAACAAAGTGAGACTCTGTCTCAAAAAAGAAAAAAAAAGTTACCATATGGAAAGTCAATGACAAACTGTATATTGCATACATACTGGGGAAGGAAAATAAAGAAGCCCTCAGCTAGTTTAAAAGGACAGTAAAAAATAAATTATAACAGTTTAAATATACAATTGGCCTTAATCCATTGCTCTTTGGACCAATGATGCTACGAATAGCACAGCTCTAAATGTCTTTGTAACGGGGACTTCTTTCTTCTTTAGGACACACACCAGCACTTTTCTGTTTATTTTGCAGATGCCACTTCAAAATGCCTCGCATCTGTTCAAATATGAAAGAGTGCGGTGAACAGAGAATATGACCCATCGCATTTTTACCGGTGACAGTTGAGACACAGTCGGTCCACCATGCTGCAAGCACAGAAGGCAAGAGAGTCGCATGTTTCATTGACAATGCCAACAAATGCATTGGTTCCCGGGATCCTTGCCAGTCTGTATTTGGAACAGTGGCTGCCATGCACAAGGTTCGTCAAGTCCCCCTGCAGAACAACCAAGGTGTCAGAAGTGACAGGCGGCAATGCAAAGATTCAACCTTATCTGGGTAAAAATCCTTCAACCACCTGCAGAAAATAGCTTAAAATAAAACTTTGTTTCTGATTACAAAAGTCGCTGTTAAAATATATACACACTCACACATACACTGTTAAAAATGTGGAAAATAAAAATTACTCACAATCCTATCACTCAGTGATAATTCTCATTTAACAATTGTATATATATTATATATTCTTTTATGTATGATTATACAAATATAAATTTTTATAGCTGTTTTTATAATCTGTTTTTTCAAAACACTTAACAATATATCATAAAAGTGAAAACTTTGAGGAGCAATGAAAGACAATTTTCAGGTAAGGAATAGTCTGTAAAGGAATAGCTTAAAATTTACTCAAAGGTAAACCTAATTAACCACGAAACATGCATTTCCCTCCCTTGAGCAACCAACTTTTCTCCCAGAAAAATAAAATTATTTAAATTTTATTATTTAAATAATAATAAAATTATTATTAAATAATAAAGCTCCTTTAAGAGACCAGTTTTCTGCTTCCAGAATAATTAAACAATCCAATTAAAGCAAATACTATCTTTATTAATTCTATACCAAGAAAATATGATACCAAGCTTCTTGAATTGCCAAATTTGTTTACCATATTAGGAAACCAAAGATTCAATAGTGGTGATGTAGAGTTGTGTCTAACCATTTTTTCTGCATGCATGTCGTATATACTAGGCAAATTGTTTCACCCCATGCTTATTTCCATGCCATTCACTCCATATTTCATGGCATGATGAGAATGAGCCTAACTTTGAGAATCATGGTGCTGAATGGGTTCTTTGAGGTCTTTTGCGAATTTTCCAGTGTCTGGAAGACACCCACCTCTACAATACCAACATAAGCAACAACAACAAAGTCTTAGTGTCTTGTCAGCTCCAAAAGCCAGGAATGCTTCGATTCCATTTGGGGGTAACTTGGGCACTCAATCATTCTATTCCATATTCAATTAAAATTTGTCTTAAAAAGTTTCTGAGTATCCTGGCTTTGTCTGCTGAAGATCCCATAAACCATTGTACAAATGATATAGATACATAGAATAAACCGGACTTTCCTATGACAACCTTAACTGGCAGCCTTGTTTGTCAGGGTCCCCTTTGAAGAGAGTACTACTTAAAATGGTATGGGGTCTGCATTGGGTAATAAGGACTTCTCTTGCTTTAAACACTCTATTCTGTTAATGTATTTTTTTTTTTTGAGTCTTGCTTTGTCGCTCTTGGCTAGAGTACAGTAGTGTCATCATAGCTCACTGCAACCCCAAACTCCTGGGCTTAAGCAATCCTCCTGCCTCAGCCTCACGAGTAGCTGGGACTACAGGGTGTGTGCCACTGCAGTGGCTAATTTTTCATAGAAACAGGGTCTCACTCTTGCTCAGTCTGATCTTGAACTCCCAGCCTCAAGTGATCCTCCCACCTTGGCCTCTCAGAGTGCTAGGATTACAGGTGTGAGCCACGGCGCCTGGCCAATATATTTGTTTTTTAAATTCTTCTCTTTCACCAGACAATTGCTTTTTGCAATCAACTTTTTGAGACTCAGTTTAGGATTTTCAATTTAACCCAGTACATTTCTAAAAGTGATTTTTAATTACACATTTAATGACTGACGTAAATGTCTATTCCAAATAAAAAAAACTTCCTTTGAATAAGTTTTTTTGAATGTTAGTTGTCATTTCCCATTTTGGTTTTCTCCTAACTAGGATTATTTACAAATTAATAAGAATGTCCTTAAGATCTTTAATCATAACCAGGTATATTTGCAGCAATTCAAATTATACAAAGTATTCTAAGCTAAAAAAAGAAATTATTTTTGGATGATTTACATGAGAGTTCCCATGTAACAGGGAGGATGATCAAGACCTGACCTAACTTGGCCTTCAGAATTTAAGAGACTAAGTGATCTCTAGAAGACAGGAAGAGAGAAACACATGGTGCCACATATATTTATACAAGAGTGTGGGAACAGACTTCAGCAGATATTTCAAAGGGCTTAAACTGGGTGAGTCTTTAAACAAACAAAACCAAAATAAAATACCAACTGTGAGACCTTAAAACATTCATTTTTCTTCTTGGGGCTTTATATCCCACAATTATCAAATTGGGAACTGGACTAAAAGGTCTTGTCTCCTCCTATCATTCTCTAATTCTAAGGCGACAAAACAGGTAGGAATAATATTCAGACATTAGCCATTTCATCTTCCATGATGGGATGGAAAAATGAGTGTGTTAAGGAATCAACTTACCACAAGGCTAGTGTTGAATTTATAAAACCTCTGGACCGTTCTGTCACTGAAGCTGTTGCACAGGTTTTTCTTTACGAAGTTGGGGTGGTTGAGGATATCATTTGCTACCAGGGGCTCCTACCAAGGCCAAATAGAACAGAAGACATATGCCATGTAATGAGCTGCAGGCTGGTGGAGAACTGAGCTTCTCAGCTTTGCAACAAATACCTTGTGGGTGATGTGCTGCTGTTCCACAGGTGCATGTCCTTTGGGGTCGATGAGAGTTGGATGTGCCACCAGATAACCCCTGTCCTCCATTATGAAGCACCTGTACCAAAACAAGTGACATCCCTCATTCATATAAGCTGGTTTTTTTTTTTTTTTTTTTTTTTGAGACAGAGTCTCACTTTATTGCCCAGGCTAGAGTGAGTGCCGTGGCGTCAGCCTAGCTCACAGCAACCTCAAACTCCTGGGCTCAAGCAATCCTGCTGCCTCAGCCTCCCAAGTAGCTGGGACTACAGGCATGCGCCACCATGCCCGGCTAATTTTTTCTATATGTATTAGTTGGCCAATTAATTTCTTTCTATTTTTTATAGTAGAGATGGGTCTCGCTCTTGCTCAGGCTGGTCTCGAACTCCTGAGCTCAAATGATCTGCCCACCTCGGCCTCCCAGAGAGCTAGGATTACAGGCTTGAGCCACCGCGCCCGGCCTAGTATTTTTTTTTATTAAAATGCTTTCAGAGTGTTTATCTTGCTTGCCCTGAAACAAATTGCATTTATCTCAGGTTCTCAATAAATACTCTTGAAAAAAATGAAGGAATGCTGGCAGGCAGATAGATAGATACATTATTTTTGAGGTGGTGCATCACCTGGAATACAGGTAAAGGTGAGAGTTACACCTGATTCTGTGGCTACTTCCATAGTTCATATAGAATGTGCCCACCCAATCCACGTAGATGGACTCAAAGATGTTTGGCAAGGAGATATGAACGGGGAGTTTGATTTTTATTTCAGTATGGAAATTTCAGTAAAGGAAGTAGACTTGAGTATTTAAAGTGACAAACTAATAAGCAAACCACATAATTTCTCCTTTTGATGATACACATACACAAAATATAGCATTGAGGGGACATATAACAATATACAGTAGTCTTCCCTTATCCGTGGGGAATACATCCCAAGACTCCCCGTAGATGCCTGAAATTGCAGATAGTACTGAACCCTACATATACTATGTTTTTTCTTATATATACATGCCTATGATAAAGTTTAATTTGTAAATTAGACATAATAAGAGATTAACAACAAAAAGTAATAATAAAATATAATGATTACAATATACTATAATAAAAGTAATGTGAATGTGGTCTCTCTCAAAATATCTTATTGTTCTGTACCGTGGAAAAGTAAGACTGAGCATAAGAGGGGGACTACTGTATACTGTATTTGACAGAGACACTAAGTAAGTAAAGCTAGAACCGCTTTAATCAACACTATATTTTCTGCTTCACCTTACCCTACATTAGTGATATCAGCTTGACAGGAATCCTGCATTTCCCCATAAGAGCCAGTGACATGAAGTGTGGACCATGAGATGGAACTAGGAAAGCTATTTTTAAAAGCAGTCTGAATTAAATCAAGGGAATGTCCTTGCTTTGATCAGACATGTTCTTTTGAAATTCAGGAGGCAAAGACTTGGTTCCATGAGCCTCTTCCCAGGGAAATGTAAAATGAGCAGTCTAAGCTGCTGCAAATGTCACAAAGACTTTGGTTTAATGACTAAGTTCACATCAAAAGTACTACCCAAGAGTACCCTCTGGTCTTTCTAGTACCAAGGATATGGGAAACTTCTAATTACTGACTTCTAGGGAAACATAAGCTTGTGGTGCATTCTATGCCACAGTTACTCTCTTTCTTGTGTGCTGAGTCTGTCTACCTCACAAACAGTGTGTATCTTAGAAAAAGGAAAGAGAGTAAAAGAACAAAAATCTTCCTAATGGCACATGCAGGCCATGAATTCAACTTCTGGTCCTGACCATAACTATGTGGTTGCCATTCAATAGAGATACTTTGTATAGTGGCAGCTAGAAAGGAAATAGGGTCTGTAAAGGGCTTACCTTATTTTGTTGCCACCGTCTTGATTACACACTGGTAATAAGTCCATGAGAACCTTGTAGAAGTATCTAAGTGTGAAGTCAATGCCCATCACAGCCACAGTATGCCCAGAAGACAGCTGTGTACTTTATGTGAAAAAGATCAATGAGAATGAGAGGCATGGCATATTCAAAGGTAAAAGCTATGTTCAAATTGTAGGGACATTGTATGGTATCAGAGATATATTCCCACCGTTCCTTCCCAATTCTTCTGCCTCCCAAAACAATTAACTAAATGACTGATTTAACATAACATGGAGACTTCATGAGAGAAAATTTTAAGACTTAAAGGAGGACTTTCTAAGTAAGATGGGCCCAAACCATGAATAGCTGTGAAATATGGCTAGTCTCCTAACATTACAAATGTTCAGAGTGGCTGGACTGTTTGGCAAAACTATGGGTGCTGAGGCATCAGGTGGAAGGGTGGATGGATGGTTACTTCCAGCAGATCTCCAGACAAGGAGCCTGAGCAATCTCCTTGTTATTTCTTTCCTTTTGTAGGTAAGGAGACTGAGATCTGACAATGACTAAGTGACTGGTGTCAGGTTGTACAAAACCTAGCGGGAACAATGTCTAGTCTAATTTTCTTTCCGCAATACTAAGGCTGATTCCATTTAGAGCATGGTTCACATTGTGCAAGAAGACTCTCCTGGTTCCTTTCTCCATTCTCCAATGTTACTCTCAGGAGGAGGAGAGTGAAGGAAGAGAAAAGTTGAGCAGTACAACACGATGCTAACTATTTTGGCTCTGGAATCAAGCAGATCTGAAATCAAATCTTGGCCCTGTGGCTTCTGGAATGCTATTTAAATTTCTCAAGCTTTAGTTTTCTCATCTGAAAATGGGAACGATAATAATACTTACTTTGTAAAGCTGTTATTGGGATTAAATGAGATAGTATGTTTACAGTGCTTAGCAAGCTGCTAACGAGCTTACTACTCTTTAGAGAGAAAATCTTTCAAGAAATTGCTATGTGTATCAGAAATATGGACTTCTCACTTGGAACCTTGGTTCTTTTCTATCTATGCTCATGGGTGATTGGAAAGGCATGGGTTACTTGAACAATGAACTCCCGCACTCTTGTGGCTGAGAATTTGCAGAGTTTATCCAACATGGAGCTTTCTAAGAGCCCATCATTTAACATCATCTACCTGCCTGCTTTCTTTATAAAGAAAATACCAAAAGAAAAATGGCAAAAACCTCAATTATTTCTCATAGCAATCTTATGAGGCTTATCATTTCCAGAAAACTGAAGCTTGAAGAAATTACATATTTGGTCAAGGTCACACAGTGAATACTCAGTGGAAGTAGGAACTTAAACTCAGTGTCTCCAACTCCAAAGCACATACTCTTAACCACTAAGTTACACTGCCTCCTTAGATCTGCAGGGCATTCAAGAGTTTCCAGGCAACTTTACATTATTTAAATTACTTGTGAAAAAGCCAGGAAGGAATCATGGTTCCTGTCTTATAAATGAAAAAAATTGGGGGTATCTTATTTCAGTCTTTAACGGTAAAAGACTGAAATAAGATAGATCAGATCACCTTTTATTTATGGTAGAGAGACCAGTACCCAAATCTGGCTTTTGCTACAATACTATGACTGCCTTAGTGAAAAATATGACTCAGGTGTTTTGGGATAAGGTAATTTGATTTCTAAACTTCCCCTGAAGTGAGAACATGCATACTACCCAAGTACGTCTAGTATTAATATTTTTACCTGCATTTCACATAGGTACACTGTTACCATGGCAACTCATAAAGAACGTAATAGAAAAATCACACCAAACCTACATTTCGAAGTACAACAGACTAGGCTCTTTGTAATACTTTTGTGAGATTTTCACTGCCAAAGACACATCTAATTGTCCTTTAATCAATGACTGCCCTTCATCTCCAGCAGCATCGTCATTCTCCCAAGAATGCAAACCTAGATTCTCAGGGCACTAAAAGTGCTTAGGGAAGAATCACAAGACAGCTACATGAGTAACTGAGAAGTGAGTGTTGAATTAGAAAACGCCTCCCCTAACTCTCAGCCAAACCACTTCTGAAAACCAAGGGTGAATGGGAGTGCTTCATGACAGGTTGAATATTAGCTTAAGCTTTCTCTTCTGACCTGTTAAAATGCCAGAAATTTAAAGTAAAAATAGCACGATAATAAAAATAACTACCATTTATTTGGGACTCAACATTGTCAAGTACAGTGCTAAGCAATTTATATGCCTCTTCTCTAATCTTTATCATATCAGTTCGACACAGGCCTTATTACCTCTGTTTTACATATAAGGGCCAGGCCAGAGAGGTCATATAACATAATAAAAGTACTTGACATTTTTTGAGCCCTTACCACATACCGGGCACGGTTCTAAGAGCTTAACGTATAGCATTTAATTGAATCTTTAAAATAATGATTTGAGATAGGCTCTAATATCTCACTTTCCTAGGTGGGGAAACAAAGGCAAAAATTTGTTTATAGTCATATAAATAGCATATGGCAAACCTACTTTTTCGGAGTGGAACCATCTTAGGATGGGTTAGGTTCTCAAGATGGTGTACGGAGGCCAAAATCACTGGTAACCATTTGGAAAAAGTACCTCTGCAAAGCCCACCTACCATATTATAACCACCAAAGCCACAGTCACTTTGGTTGGGCACTAGAAGAGGTGGTTGACTTGCATTCTAAATTATTTTGAATGAAAAATACATGGCTTTAAACAGTAAAATCACATTCAGCTAAGCAAAATATATAAACAATTAGGTTCATGGGCCTGCATACTGTGCAGGGCAACAGCAGACAGTTTTTTTGGGGATACATACTCATTGAGTGACACAGGAGACAGAATCTGGGATTTAAACTGCCATTTCTTGCACCCGCTAAACTCGCATATCTAAACTTACATAGGTTCAACCCACAACGTAAAGGTAACCAAACTAGGGATTTGAACCCAGGTCTTATCTAACGTGAAAATCCACCACATTTCCAACATGTTTTGGTCTGACATGATAAATATTTGTCAATAAGCCGAATCAGAGTTCTTCTACCCATCCGAACCACAACAAAAAAAAAACATGTATACACGCATAAATATCTGCCCCTGTCCTTGTGCTCCTGAACAGAAAGAATGCCGTGCAGAAGGGCAAGCTAACGGCTCCTGACACTGGGCTGCCAGGTGAGGGGAGCCCGGTGATCACCTAATCGACTAAGACACACCTCAGTTTTTATTCCCCACTCTGTGACAGCATCTTCGCCAGCCCAGTTCTGGCCCATTCCATTGTAATCAAAGACCAAGGTGACTGCTGTCCCCTTAGAGAAACAGCCTGTGTTTACTGCTCCTCCGCTGATGAGAATACACAGGAGGGAAGACTGGTCTTACCATTCAGACGTTAGTAGGCGTGCGCCCAACAGATGGTCTGTTAGTGGGAACATCGAGGGATCTGTTCTAAATGAGTGTTTACTTGTTTACATGTGAAATATCACATTCTGGGCACAGCTGACAGAGTCGGACAGAGACCATGGCCTACAAGGGAATCAACATTTGGCTGGCTGCAGGGCCCTGCTCTCCACAGAGACAGAGGCCGTGATATTGAAATTCCACACCGCACTGCTTCCCAATTCTTGCTCCCGATGAACTTGCATTAGAGGAATTCTACTGCATGTCAGTCATTTGACATGTAATGAGCACCAGTGAAAAGCATGAAGTTAAACAAGAAAATCCGTCTCCTATAAATTTTAAGGCATCATTACAGGTTATCAGTCAAAACACGGTCTTTCTTGGTTGCGAGGGAAAAAACAGCTATTTGAATACTGAAGAAATTAAAACGACATCTGTAACTTACCTCTGTGCTTAACATTTCACTGACATTTGTAGCTTAAGTACAGAAACCTCAAAAGCAGGAAATATAAAGCACTCTAAATATATTCACAGTGATACTGATATAGCATTCTGGGAAAGTAAATTTTCAAAAAGCCTTAACATCTCCCAAGAGACAGTTTCAAGGACAAATTTTGAAAAACAATTTATATAATTCCAAAGAGTTAGCTCCAAATACAAGAAGGTAATAAATCTGATGTCTTGGTACTTTTTTCTTCATTAAAATTGCCCCTTTGCAGGGGAAAACACCCTCTGGCAATGATAATTGTCAGGCTTCCATTCTACAAACTGCTCTACTGACTCCAACATCATTTTCTTTTCCGTAAACATCCTTGTGGCTGCCAAAAACAGGGCTAAGAGGCTTTCCATGACTCAACTCACACAATGACCTTGTGAGGTAGGCATTATCCCCACTTTACAGATGGCAGGAAGCAGCTAAAAAATCAAAGGTGACCAAGCTGGAGAAGCTGTTTGAATCCCAGCCCGCCTAACATCAAAGGTCACGCTTTTACCCCTAAAAGTCTTGGTGTCTACTATTCAATTCAAATTTTCAAAATACTCTTAATGTAGTAAAGAAATGATTAAAAAATTAATGGAAATATTACCTGGATGAATGAATTGTATGGCTGATTGTCACGACATAGCCAGCTCCCCCAACATCTAAGTAAGGACCGGTCAAAGAAATCAACCCTGGATTAGCTACTGCATGGAGATACCTAACAGAGACCAAAGAAAATCATGTTATTTTAGTGTGAACAATTACTCCAATTACTTCAAAGAAAAGTGAGCTCGTAACGCTAAAAATACTTATTACAAATTGTGCTTATGTTATATTAAAATCTGGAAGGATTCCTATCTTTTATGTCTGACTATAGCACCAACTATCTGAAATTCTCTCTTTTAAAAACAGCAACTGGGCCCTTTTTTAAAAACAGGTAGCAGCTGGAGCAAGAACGAGACCCCCATCTCTACAAAAAATAGAAAAATTAGCTGCACATGGTGGTGCAAGCCTATAGAGTCCCAGCTACTTGGGAGGCTGAGGCAGAAGGATCACTAGAACCCATGAGTTTGAGGTTGCAGTGAGCTATGATTGTACCATTGCACTTTAGCCCAGGAGACAGAGCAAGACTTGTCTCAAAAAGAAAAAAAAAAAAGCACTGAACTCAGCACATATCTTGGCTTTTACAAAATTCTATAGGATAGATGTTTTAGAGACTAAGATAAAAAGAGACTAATGAAGTAGAAAGAAAATACAATTTGCACATAAAAATGCATCCTAGAATGTGAAGGGTGGGGGGGGGCATTAGGAATAACCGATTCATGAATGACTCAGCAGCTACCTAGAACAAGACTAGAATTCCTGTTCTTATGCCCAAGTTGTCCCCTTCTTCTACAGCACCTGGCTCACTTTTGATTTTGAAAATCAACATAAAATTGAAACTCCAAAGAATGTTTTTGAATTTATATGTGTTCATTTTTCACAGGTCCTACATGAGCTGTTATTTGATGTCATAGCCATGTGCAGTAAAACGGACACATTTTGCACAAAGTAGAAATCCAACAAACCGCTAGGAATCCAAATGGCAAGCATAAAGCATTGCAGTTTCAAAATTTCAATGAAGAGATAAAAACATTGTAGACACAAAAAGCCCGCAAAGCTGTTGCTAATGTGACATTACAAAAACTATTCAGAAACATTTTTCACCACCATGAAAGTATCTTCTTTAGTGTGACTGCCTGAAGTTGCTTTCTTGTATGTATTTGTCAGGTCTCTCCAGGAGTTGGGGGGAACCTTTGACAATGGAAGCCCCTAAAACTCACCATTGTCTCCTAGTGGGATCAAATGCTTTGTCCATGAGGGAACCAGGATAAATTCTGAGGACGCCATTGGGCGTTGCTATGTAACGGCGGACAATGTAAGTGTTCAGGCTACTCATTTCCATTTGTGTCATCCATTCATCTGTGACGTGGCTAGTAGCCATTACTTCATTTCTGACAGAGAACTGGGAAACAAAGGAAGACATAGCAGGGATCCTTTAAAACTCACATAAAAAGAGAGTGGGCTGCTGGCAGGGCTCTGTCGCGGGGAAGCCAAGCCCAATTACTTAAAAATCTTTCCACAGCAGATGGATGCAGCCAAACTTGGTGAAAACAAAAACTTAACAGAAATATAGCCAGTGGATGTGTGATTACTCAATTGTTCATCCTAGCTGGGCTTTCTGAGTTTATAAAGACACATCCTATGGTGAGTCATTAAAGATACAACCCGCCCCCCACCCCCCATCTTTGCTCCTTAAACTTCATATCTATCTCAACAGCGAGGGTACTGTACTTCTTTCCCCTGGGAAGGATGGGGCTGGGAAAGTTCCACTGGCCTCTAAATCACACCCTGCTACCTTGGAAACCCCCAGTACATCTGAGGCCTGAAACCGACTCTCCGTGTGGCTCCCAGGGCTTCTTAATCCATCAGAAGGGTCACTGCTGACCAGCCGCACGCTCTGCCTTCCAACCCTCCAGCTGAGAGGCACAGATGCAGAGCTGGGCTTCCCACTTCAAAGGTTCACTGCCAGCACCCCCTCCCGGGCCCGGGGAGGGGGACACCAGCAGAGGGGCCCCAGGCCAGCACTCACTTTGAGGCCCGGGTTGGCAATGAGGCGGGTGTTGTCGCTGAGATAGGCGGTGTAGTGCTCCACCATGCGCTTTGTCTCCGGCTGGCTGAGGTGCTCGTAGGGGGAGGAAAAGCTGCCGGCAGACAGCATGACGGTTGGACTCTCTGAAAGAGAAGCAAACAAAGCAGGCCTGAGAATACCGTGACTCCGGCTCAGGCCCTCACAAAAGCCTCCCTCACGCTCTGCCAAGCCGTCAGTCATGGTGGCTTAACATCTTCCACAGGGACACAAAGATACGGAGAGGAGGAAGGAAGGAAAAAGCCATGTTCTCTCCCTTCAGGGAGCTTGTGGTCCTTACAGTCAATCAGGACTAGAGATATGCACAAGTAAACACCAGTGCTGGATGTGGAAAGCCTTCAACTGCCTTAGATCTGCATATCTGTATACATCCCGTACTTCTTAGGGACTTGGAGGCAGTGTACGACATGCCTGGATTGAATCTGCCTGTGTGACATGAGGCAAGTTGTACACGTGTCACATTTTTCCCACCTGCAAAATGGGGAAAATAATAGCACCAATTTTACAGAGTTATGGCAAGAATTAAATGAGTTCACATGTGTAAAGCAAACGCGTGTTAACTGCTATTATTCACATTTGTAGTATTATTTAGGAAGAGAGAAAGACGGAACAGCGGAATCAATACAAAAAAACAAATAAAAAATTATTCTCACAGATGATGGCAGCCAAACTTGACATAAACCAAAGCTTGTAGAAACAGAGTAGTTAATGTGTACGTATTTAATTATTGGTCCTATCAAACAGGAAAGCCCCCATTTCCTATTTAAGACAAAATAGGAATGTTTTCATCCACAATATATGAAACAAAAACACTAAATCTTTGTCTTTGAGATGTTCTACTGTTCAACCATACCATGTTCTTAAAGGCTCTAGAAAGCACCATCATGGTGCTTAGCTCATCTGAGCCTGTGGGTAATTTTCTACTTGTTTTGTTAGTTCTCACACATGGTGTTGTGGTTCCTTGCAGCCTGGTGATCTCTGACTAATCTGAGGAATAGCCTGGGGCCTAAGGGAATGGGAGTATCTTCCCCCAGTGAGCACTGTTGTGTGATTCTGTCCAGTGCCACACTGCAAGGTGATGCCGGTGGGGTGGTGGGAATGGTTCCCAGGAAGGAGCCGGGACACTGGCCCAACCATGGCACTGTGTGACTCTGGTATTCTGCCAGTCTAAGACCATTCCATTTCAGAGGTCAATGCTTGAAGTTCCCTAAATCACTCAGATGGTAAGAATCCCAAATTAAGGCCTGATTTATTTGCGGTTCACTCTTACCCTAAAGATGCAGTCCTTTAGGATCTTTGCTAAAAGCATGTATGTGTGTGTGTAGAGGGTAGGGGGTGGAAAAGAGTGGCTTCATTTATTAGAGTCTTCACCTTTCGTGGACCCTGAATTTGATTTCTGCCTCTCTTCCTAGTCCTAAGAAGCCACCTAAAGCACAGTTTAATTTCACATCTGTTTCTTCTGGATTGGTAAACGTGTGCATTGCAAAAGAGGCTCTGAGTGCTGGCTTTCTTCTCTGGGTTCTTGTCTTCTCCTAGATTTTGGCCCACTAATTCCTCACTATCACGTTAGCTCTTTGATGCTTTCTAAGGACATTTTAATCTAGAACTGCATTTTCATCCAGGAATTTCAGAATTCTGAGGATTCATAATTACCTAGTCTGTCATACCCAGAAAATGCTACTCTCGATGATGTTATTTCTCATTTAATTTTTGTGATATCCGCATGGGCTATCCTAAGAGATTAATCAAAGAGAAGAAAACCAGAGGTTTAAAAGGTTAGGTTGTGGATTCACATGCATATGCTCCTGTGGTTCCTCCATGCAAGGATGTGCCAAGAAGAGGAGAGAGGATAATTCCTGACCTCACAGAGCTTAGGGTCCAACAACGACGTCAGAATAACACAATAATATAAGGTGTCAAAGGCACACATCCACTTCAGAGACAAGAGCGTTGCAGTGGGGCGAAGTTAGGAGAAGGAGAGACACCTTGGGGTGGCGGCTTTTTGACATTTTAGAAAAAGCTGGTACAGTAAGATGGACTGAGCACAAAGAGAGACAAAGAAATAATCAAGAAACAGGACCCACAGCTTTGTGTCCAGGAGGTAGACAAACTTCCTTATATACACACATACATACTAAACTGCCTTAAATGATGTACTCTTTAAAAAATTCTTCTTTTTCTCTTTGTGTATCAAGAAAGATGATGTCCTTCCATCAGCTCTCTTGAAGACAGATCTGATGTATATTTAATACCTTGCCTCAAAATCCCCATCATTAATGAGATCAGATGGAAACCATTTATTTGCCACGTTTCCCATATTTTCCATTCCCTTTTTATTGTATTTCGATTATCTTGGTTCACTTTCATTACTAACTAATTCCAACTAAGCTGCCCCTCATTACCTGTCCACACTGTCCTGGATGAGAAGAGGTAATGTCCAGGTGAGGAGGGGTGGCAAGGTGGAAAGAGATCCCATGCTGTGAAAGTCAGACATTGGCCTAAGGTCTGCCTGTTAATCACATGTAAAGTGTTTAAGTTGATAAATTACATTTTCAGAGTCGTCTCTGTGAGGCATTGCTGTCCAGCTGAGATACAATGCAATCCACAAACGTAATTTAAAATTTTTGAGTATCCACATTAAGAAGAAATAGATTAATTTTAATATTTATGGGATCCAATATATCCAAAGCAGTATCACCATTTTAAAATGTAATCAATATAAAAAAAATAATGCATGGATTTCACATTTACATCTTAATTTGGACCAACCACATTTCAAGTGCCCAGTAGCTCTGTGGGGCTAGTGGCCGCCATATTGGAGAACGGAGCTATGAGAGATTATCCAAAAGGAAATAAAAAAATATGGCTTGAGCTTCTTTCTCATTAAGAAAACTGTTGTGCTTTACTGTCTCAAATTTCAAAACAGCAATCTTATTTTCACCAGTAGTGTTTTTTTTGCTCGCTCACACAGAACTTAAAAGAGCGTGCACACATTAGCTTTTCAGTATAGCATTTCTTAAAAATATGAATTTTTTCCATACTCTTTTGTATAAAAACAAACACAACCCCTAAGGACCAAATCAAAACAAAGAAATGTAAAATCCAGCCTTCTTGGATCAACAACACTGGCTCTCTCCAAATTGTCAACACTGCAGGATGTGTCACAGAAGGGACCCCTGAGTCCAGCCTGCTCTCCTGATTTCATGTCCAGGCAGAATTCTCTGGGATGGAATTCAAGGGAGGAAACCAAACACGAGAACTCTAATTTGGAATCTAGAGACCGATCACTTCTATCTTTGATCCTCTTCCCACCTGTGCCCTCTGTGCAGTGTGCCAATTGTGTGATGATTCTTAGTCATTAACGTTTTTGGAACCCTAAGTCTTTTCGACAGTGAAGAGGAGAATATCTGTTTTATTATACTGTGAGCACACTGCGGTACACTGCCAGCACAGACCACAGAGGCCTCATACGTGTCTGGCACGTGGCAGACTGAGGAGCCTGAGCCAATCTCAGTTTGGCTACGTTCTGTGTCATCTGGGGAAAATTATTTATCCCTGGTAAATCCAAATGTCGTCATCTATCACAGGTCAACTCAGGTGATGAACATAAAACATCCTGGACATAAAAATGTAAATTCCTTTTTGCTGCCTTTGAATTATTTGCCTACTCCTAAGCCCTACTAAAGATAAGGACTTGCCGTAGATCACTCATAGCTCACTGCAACCTTAAACTCCCTGGCTCCAGTGATGCTCCTGCCTCAGCCTCTCTAGTAGCTGGTACTACAGGTGTGGACCACCAGGCCTGGCTAATGTTTGCTATTTTTAGTAGAGATGGGGTCTTGCTGTTGCTTAGGGTGGTCTTGAACTCCTGGCTTCAAGTGATCCTCCTGCTTTGGCTTCCCCCATAGTGCTACTATTACATGCATGAGCCACTGCACCCAGCCGAATTCTTTTGGATTTTTTTTTTTTACTGTTCTTCTACACACCCACCTTAAAACACCCTCTCTGCGTACTTACTTTTAATGGGGATGTACCTGTGACTCTCTTTATGGACTGTCTTTGGGCTGCTGAGACCTCTTTGCCCAGCACTGGTGGAAAGCTGAAAGTGACTAAAGAACATGAAAGGCGAGTTCTCTTCCTTTAGTCTGGGCAACCTCTGTGGTGTGATTTATACTCCAGAGCTCCCCTGAAGGATCAGGCTGAGGTTATAACTGCACCTGACATCAAATTGGTTTGTCTTTTCCCCTCCCCTGTCCTGTTTCCCCCACTTCCTCACTGGTTTCTTCTGAAGGCTCACACTGTCTAAATTGCTGGCATACAAATCCTTGTCTCAGTGCCTGCCGGACAGTCTGATCCACGGCAAGGCTTCAAATGTCTTTCGCATTTGTATCCCCAAACCACCCAACACTGCAGGCATTCAACATCTTTCCTGGGGGGGGGGGAGTGAGTGGGATTTGAACTGGTATTTATGGTGAGCTTCTACGAGTAAGACCATGAAGGGAGCCCACGTGACAAGCACAAGGGCTTTACCTAGAGTCGCCAGCTGTTTGAAGTGGAGGCAAGCAGTGGGCTGGCCCAGGAGATCCAGCCGATGGTACAGCAACTTGCTGCTGGGAACGGTGTTGAGGTTCTTCAGTTGCTTGACAGGTATTTCCGGTTGTATCACCACAATACACAGAATAAAGGAAGTGTCTTGTACCTATAAAAATCAATAAAGAAATCTAACACAGAACACGAAAGTTCCACGGGGACAGGGACTTTGCATACATTATTTCCTGCTGCCTCTCTGTCTTCTACCGTTACATGCAAGATGTTTGTTAAATACATGATGAATGAATGTAGACATGAAGATAGGGTAATAGAAGGTATCTAATTTTGTACTTTCTGTTTTTTCTTTTTGTTGAGGGAACTTTCTGTAAGAGAAAATCATGGAGCTAAAGAAAGGATAAGTAAGGAGTCCCTTTGAAACTGTGACCCGAGCCCTTTTTTGCTAATGTGGGTTAATGGACACAAGCTTAGAGTAGGGCATAATAACACAACAATTATTTCTATTTGGGTTTGAAATGCACTTAAAATTACATAATTTGTTTTGCAAAAAGTGTTTGGAGAGTTGACTATTTTTCAAACCAATTGTGAATCCCCACTATTAAAAACAGAAATCAAAAAACTGAGGAGCAGTCAATACTACAGAATCCGGTTTATTCATTCTATTCCCAACACTTTTTCTTTTCTAGGTTGGAGATGATCAACATCACTACGTAAACTCATGAAAAGCACAAATCCTATGGCATCTTTGCAGAGCCTGCCTGACTTGTCATTTCAGACCAAGGTAGGTAAGTGTGCTGTAGTTTAAGTCTAATTTATTAAGCTCATGTGTAGAAACAGTAGTACTTTCAGATTCACTTGGTATTTAGGAATGGATATTGGAAAAAATTTAGTGGAGAAAATGTCTTCCAAAGGATTAAAAGACAATATACTTAGTTCTAGCTCTTTGATCAAGACTTAAAAATACAAAAATGCAAAACTTCTCTATTATAAGTCAATTATGTTAGAAAATGGACAGAACCTGTTCAAAGATGGTTTGTAAATAAATGAAGAAGGTGATGGCCAGCTAAGTCAGCACTAAAGGGCAGTGGCTTATAAAGTAGCTCAACTGATTTACTTAGTAATGAGGGAGAACTTCTTAACTAGTCATCTTAGAGCTAAGTGAAATTTATGGTTTGTGAGGATGGCTGAAGAATCTTTAAACACAGAAGCAATTTGTATCTTCCTGGAATTGCTTTCAAGTACTGCTGCCAAAGATATTCAATTAGATTAGCAAATTTAATCCTCTTCCTCCTTTCCTCAAATTAGAAAGTGACAAGGTGTTCTGAAGTGGCATTTACTATTTTCTCTCTTCTTAATCTCACCTTAGTACCCTTTAAGTTTGTTTCCTATGTTGCATATTCTAAAGAAGCAAAAGACAAAACCCTACCAGAATGACAAGAAAATAATTTTATAATTGGGTCTCTTTATAAGAGAAAAATAAAAATTTACCCCAAGCTTCTAAAAGTAGCACTTCATAAATGTCCTTAGGAAAACTGATTTTAATATAGGTCTTTCTATTATGTTCTTAGCTGAAAAAATAATCTCTACTTTAAAAGAAACTATGACATTCCTAAAAGGGCTCTCCATGACTGGGGAGTGGCTGTTTTCATTGATTGCACATGGGATTCTTGTTTTAGAGTGAAACAGGACTTTGTAACATGCGAACATTTATTCAAATAGGTACTGAATTCCTTCTGTCATAACAAACAGCCTCCTAAAATGCTCAAAAAATGACTTAGATTACATAGTGAGAAAGTAATCTCTTCATGCTGCCAACATATCCCTCAAGTTATAGTTAAATTAATTCAGTGAAACAATCCATCAGTATCTGCTATGTCTATGGATGCTAAGCAGTTTAACCAATTACCCTCAGCATTAGCTAACTCTGTTTGAATTATATTATTAATAGAACAATCCATTTTATTCCTTAGGATACGATGTGTATCTACTCTTTTCCCCACCAAAGTAAAGAGACCTTAAAAATATTTGTCCTTATTACTGGGTAACCAGGTTAACCATTTTTTTTTTTTTAAGAAAAACTTTCCATTTCATTACTTCCTTAATTTTTCACTTATAGTGATCTGATCAACAACTTTAGAACTCTGAGAAAGCTAATGCTTCAACCTGAAGTGAGTACATGATTATATCTAATTAGTCTAAGGACAGTGGCCAGAATTTACTGGTATCACTGAAAAAGCCTAAGAAGTTAATACTTCTTTGCAAAATGTTAAAATTGGGGCTATTTACTATACAAAGAAGTTCACCCAAATGCCTCCATTTCCTTCTTTCTCTTTTAATGCTAACAATTATTAACGTAGATATTTTTCCAGGATGTAATTGAGTTGCTTTTAATCAGGATATACTAGAGGTAAACAATCTCAAATTTCAAATACGAAAGTCTATTTTCCAATTAAGAATTTTGGTGGCTGGCTCACCCTTTCTGATATAAAAATTAAGCAATTCATCTTTAAAATTATATAAAGATAATGGCAGATGGTGCCGTCATTCAAAAAAAAAAAATTCTGAAAATGAGGCGGCGGCTGGCTATAAGAATTTCAAAATAAGACTTTGACCTTCCCCAAATCTGTATTTCCAAACAAACAATAAAATAGAACTAGGCTTGTAAACATAAGTTTCTGAAAGTTCCATTTATTATTTCATTTGTTTCATTTTCATTTTAGTAACTGCTACTGCTACCATGATACCTTATGAAGCAAACGACAAGGCTGGAGGAGACTAAAGGCTATTGGCTACTCCCATCATTTCTAACCCAGACACGGACCCTGTCTCAAGTTGTTGCTTAATTATTTGCACCCACCAGTAGGCTGGATGCTCTGTAAGGGCCGAGAGTATCAATCTTCACCATCCTTATTGTACATGTTCAATAAGTAGTTCATAAAGTGATGAATAAATGGATCCATTTGAAGTCAACAGGTTAAATTTCAGGTATGTCCATCCAATAAATTGTCAGGTATGACTGTATTTTATATTCAGTGATTAAAATTTGATGGCAAAAATGAAAGTCTGCTATCCTTTTGGTCAGTTACAGTATTTAGGGCCCTACGAAGACATTGTTATGCTATGTTGGGAAGGAAGGAGAGAAACATGGTGATATGGACAGGGAGTGTTAGATTCTGTTTCTTTATGATTCTTTCAGGCTTCAATGTCTGAATGAGAAAGCTGAAATAGATGCCCCAAATTATGGCTAAACTATCAATCTGCTTGTGTTGAATATGAATAATTCAAATTCTAAAATAAGGTCTCGACCAAGCGAGGTCGCTCACGCCTATAATCCCAGCACTCTGGGAGGCCGAGGCAGGAGGATCACTTGAACCCAGGAGAGGCTGCAGTAAGCTATGATCACAACACTGCACTTCAGCCTGGGTGACAGGATAAGAACATGTCTCAAAAAAAAAAAAAAATTAATTCTTTTTCTTAGAGAATGTCAGAGGACATTTATGCTTTCATACCTCTCAGCCTCCACAATGTGAGTTGAACTGATGAAAACTAACTGGATATAACCTGAATGTGTATTGATAGGGGACTGTTTACAGAAAATTGGCCCATCTATACAACACAATACTATATAGCTATTAAAGACATGCATGCATTTGGGCGTGTGTACACACACACGCACACATACATATGTTTGTGTGTATATATAAATTTTCTATAAATCCATCCAAGTGACTACTTATGGGGTATGGGAAGGCAAGAGCAGGAAGAAGGAAATGGCATAGTTTACTTTCTACTTTATATCCTTCTATATCATTTGCTTTATTCATCGTGAACAATTATTGGTTTTATTAACAAAAATGGAAAAAGTTATAAAGCATCCATGGAATGTCTTCTTTTTCCAATCACCTTAAAAACTGATGAGTCACGTTATCAGACTCCAGTCCCTTAGAATTCCCACGCGAAGAAGAGCACCGTACCCTGTAGCTCTTCAAGCAAAAGCGACTTCCTCGCACTCACCATCTTCCAGGCATAGCTAACGTTGTAGGCCTCCTTTCCAGTTTCTCTCAGCTTGTTTATGTGCCAAGACAGGGATGAGTTCACAGGGACTGCGATAATCTGGCTGCCCAGAGGGAGGCTGCGTTGGCAAACAGAATTAAATACTTCAGGCGAAAGATAAAATTAAGCACTTAATTAAAGGCAAGGAAGAAGCTGTGAGTCAATGACCACCTCCTGATTTTGAATAGCAATGAAGCTCATCAGTTTTGAAAGAGATCATGTGAGATTTTCAATTTCGTAAAAGCATTATGTCAACTCTGCATTAAAAACATTCCTTCCTCTCTATCCCTGCTCCTCGACTCTAATTCTTTCCAGAGACTAGCTTGTCTCAAATCACTCAGTCATTAATTTTCAACCAATGAGCACAAAGACACATTTCTCTACAGGTTACCATCTGCCAAAATAACGTATCATGGTTGGAAGAAATCCAGTCTGCTTTTCTTTTAAGAGAAAATGTATAAGATTGTGCTGTTAACTTGGAATGGACACTACTTTGCCAAGCTATTTTTTTGGCAAATGCAGTAGAGCTGGTCCTCAAGTTAACCTTTTATTTTGCCAACATTTTTCAATTTAGTATCACTGAAGTGTTTCTTTAAAAAATGAGATAACATATATCTGATTTTACCATTAACATCAATGTGAACATAGAGTTTGATTTCCAAGACATTATCCTCATTCAAATAATAGTTCTGAGAGAGCTTATCTGTTATACTAAGTAAGCAAAATCTTGGCTGCTATTCTTATGGAAAAATTACTGAGTATACTTTTGATAACATTAAAATAATTTATGCATTTGCTTTTAAACTCTATAGTAAATACTCATATCTGACCTTGATGGGCTCCACTCTCAGAGAAAAAATAGTACGACCCTCACCTTTTCCTTACCTTAGGATATTTTGCCGAACCAACTCAAATTTTGGAATATTTTCATAATGTATGATGTCAGTATGAAGGGGGGGTTCTGATAGTAAATATGGTCTGGTAAGAGATGGATGCATAAGTGTATATCCTGAAATGACAAAAAAAACAAAAACCCAAAATGCATGCTATAACAAACCTGTCATAGTTTGGAAGTAGGAAGTACCGATGCTAATAAAAGTGCCCATCACTGGCTTGAAATGTGGGATCTCTGGGCTGACTGCCCAGTACTCAGCTTCTCAGGATGTAACTCACCAGTTCAATAAAAACTGAACCTGTTTTATGAGTGCTTACGGAAAACTCTTGAAGTATAGAATGATGTCGTAAATTACTGAACATCTGTCTGATCAAGAATATTTTGGAGGTATTGGTGGTTGTTTATGTTTTATTAATACAAAATGTTCCCATACCACATAAACCTTAATGCCAGTCAATCTAAAGATGACAATATATGCAAAAACTGATACAACAAATGACTTTCTATGTGTTATTCAATTCTCAAGCCTAATTTTCTGAGGTTACAAATAACTGTTCCCTACCCCTTAGCATAATATAGAAAAACAAACACATAATTTGGAGATCTGCTCTGCCATCCTTATGGTTATTTGCTACAGATGAGCAGTCCTAGCCACAATGCTTTTCTTTAAATACTATCGTTTTCCTACTTGGTTAGTATCAGAGTATCTCTATATTATTTTCTTTAGGTGTCTTTAAAAACCCATTCTTTCTATGAGTAACTTTTAGCAGATTACCTTTGTCATCTATGAGAAAAGTGTAGGAAGCCAAAGAGTCTTGGTAATATGTCACATCTTCCAGAATGTAGGCCAGATTCACGTCCACGCCTACGATTCCCAGAAGCAGGTTTCCAAAATAACAGGGTTTACTCACAGTCATTATCAAACCTATGGGTTAAAAACAAAAAAATTCAAAGAATGGCAGAGAAGGCACCAGACAAAGATGGGAGCTAGGCTCTAGTTAGTCATGAAGGCTTGTTATCAGCAGTCTCACTTCTGCTTAGCAGAAACACTTGTTGTGTGATGCAGTTATTAAGCACTGCCTCTGCAGACAGCCTAATACGAGAGTCAGAGTGGGAGCGAAAGAGGGTCCTTTGGTGGTTCAGATATCGCCGTTAACTTAAATGGAGGCAATGTGTGTGTTTTCCACTTCTTTTTTCACCTAAAAATAAAACCGGTGACATTCCAGATCAGTGCAAAACATCAGCAGCCTTAAATATATCATTCTATTTCCTGAAGTGGAGAGATTCACTGAACTTGAAAGACCAATGGACAAGGAGTCTAACAGTCTGAGTTCTAGTCCAGCTAGCTGTGCCCCTTTTGTTTTGTTCACGTGACACTGGACAAAATTTCTCTGAGCCCTGGTTCATACATCTCTTTAAAGGACACAGTGGTAACCATTTTACTGATATCTAGGGAATGTCAGACTGTGAGACATTGTGGATGAAGGAATGTCTAAAAGGTATGTTACTAAATCTATGGGACAATTATATAGAGGAAGCCAAAGAAATTGGCATCCTTTCAAAAAATGGGAAGACAGGGGGAAGAAACTTAGAAAGCTACAGTATCTGACCACAGAGAATTTCAAATAGCTGAAGGAGAAATTAAATTTCCAAAAGAATATATTTCAAGTCATTGGGCTAGGAGTTTCCAGACTTTAATGTAAAGGGTCAGACAGCAAATATTTTAGGCTTTGTGGGCCATACATTCCCTCATGCATATTCTTTTCTGTCTCTTTTTTTCCCCCTAAATAAGCATTTCAAAATATAAAGATCATAATTAGCTCACAGGCCATAAAAAAGTAATAGGATATTTAGGGAAAGGACAAAGCACAGGAGGAAAATGTCCAGAAGAAGATAGCGTAAACAGTGGGTCAATACATGGCCCCAAGCGTCAGGCCAATTGGGTTCTCCTGCTGGCCTCTCTGCTGGGTTGGGCAAGCTGTGCCACCTCTCTGAACGAGTCTCTTCATGTACCAGATAGGGAGTTGAGACACAACGACCTCCATGATCCCTAACTATTTTATAATCCTATGACTCTAAATGAAACTCCAACAATGAGGATGAATCGTTTCTCTCTATCTTGACCTCACAGCCATTTCCTGTGCTTGGTGGCACATTCATGCCTTAGCAGCCTATTGGAAAGCCATTTTCTAGGAATATCTGGGAAAAGAATTTGAGAATGGGCTTCTACACGGAGAATCATGTATGGTGACCACTTGAATTATTGTTGAGTTGCTATGGTTGCAAAGGCTAACTAAATACATTACCTGGTAGGAAGAGTTGGACACAGCACTGAAAAAGCTTGTGAAATGTCATGCAACAGATATCTATTATAGTTTCAAAAGCATTTATCTAAGCAGCTCAGCTTACATTTGGAAGAATGTTATTTATCCAACCGATCAAAAAACATTTAAAAATAACAGGTATTTAAGAAGGTTTAAGAATCTGTTTTGGAAGTGGTTTTTGTTTGGGTCTCCCTAGATGAATAGGTCAGAGAGTAGGCTAGAAGGATCAGCATTGAGACAGAGGTCACAATCTGCATGCCACAATCCTGGGCTCTTGAGTCTCAGATTAAAGGCATTTTCATGGATCAGTAAAGTACAACAGAAATACCATGTGACTGAGTTGTACGCTCATTTCAAATTTCTATTCTCCTCTGGATGTGTTAAGAACAAAGTCTTAAAAAAGAAACACAATCTTACTTTTCAATTATCAGCTTGCAGAGAAGATTCTTGATCTCATTATGGCAAAAAAAAAGTATGCTAAGCTCTTGCTAGACTGACAAAATCCTTAAACACTCTCTCTACTTTAACCTAAAGTATATAGATTTGCTTTTCAAAAAGAAGTATGTTCAGTAACTGATATTTTAATTTGTGTAGATTTTGAATTAGAGCCCCATAAAGATGAGTTTTCCTAGACTCGAGCCTCATGTCACAGGGTCAGAGGACCTGTCACCTAATAATTCTAGGAACTGAAAACACAAAGATGAAAAGGCACTCTCGTATCGGGGAATTCAACAGATCTGTAAACCAGTCACTGAAACCCACTGCACAGGCCCTGATGACTAAAATTTGAATGACACCAGCCAACAGGTGAGCAAAATGATTTGCTCTCTGGGTTGTAGAGGTGAATTTTAGGAAGGGTCCTACCCTACCTGATACTACTATTGGTAATATAATTTGGCAACATAACTCTCAGAATTTGTATAGGAATGGGCTTCTACCACTGTCTGTTCCTTTCACAGAGTATTAACAGGATTTATTGATTTGTCTCTTAACAGACTTAAAAGTTTATTGAGGGTAGGACGTGAGCCTTACCAATCACCCCCTGGCACAATGCTTGGCTGACACTCAATAATATTGGATACATGCATTAAAGGTAATTTGCATTGAAGACTCAATATTTTCACTATAAAGCAAAGGTAGGAGTTTCTATTCTATACGTATCTGTGGGCCCTGCCAGAAATAGGAAGGATACAAAAAGTAAGGTATAACAGCAGTTGGCATATTTCTTCCTTAAAGAATAAGTATGTTTACGTAGTTTCTAGAAAATACATTCTCTATAGACTTGTTACTTTCTACACATGTTTTCTCTGAATATTTATATTTGTGAGAGCTCCTAGTTAACTGAACATAAAAAAACAGGATCTCAAATGGTGATGGTGTCCATCTGGCTAGTAATTAGCTGCCTCTTCAATCTTCTGTCAAGGAAGGAAAGAAAGAAGGATGTGGAGAAAAGGATGAGTAAGAATATCGTGGAGGAAAAGAAAAATACTGAACTTTTACTGAGAACATACTGTCAGCTAGACACTGTTCTAGATGCGTTAACATATGTTATGCATTTAATATCACAATTGTCATGAGGAAAATATTATATTTTCTATTTTATAGGTCAGAAAATAGAATCATGTGGAGGTTAAGCATTTACCCAACATCATATTATGGGTAACTTAGCATCAGGATGATAACGATGATGATGATGATAATAATGGTAACAACAAAGGTCAAATAATTGAAGACATAAAATGCAGTAATTAGAATTGGGTGGAATGCTAGTTACTGATAAGTCCTGTATATCATTATCTAATTAATCCTAATAATCTGAATGATTTGTTATCCCATTAACAGGTACCAAATGGAGAACTGACAGGATTAAAAAACTTATCAAGGCCGGGCGAGGTGGCTCACGCCTGTAATCCTAGCACTCTGGGAGGCCGAGGCGGGTGGATCGCTTAAGGTCAGGAGTTTGAAACCAGCCTGTGCAAGAGCGAGACCCCATCTCTACTATAAATAGAAGAAATTAATTGGCCAACTAAAATATATATAGAAAAAATTAGCCGGGCATGGTGGCACATGCCTGTAGTCCCAGCTACTTGGGAGGCTGAGGCAGGAGGATCACTTGAGCCCAGGTGATTGAGGTTGCTGTGAGCTAGGCTGACGCCACGGCACTCACTCTAGCCTGGGCAACAAATGAGACTCTGTCTCAAAAAAAAAAAAAAAAAACTTATCAAGAACAACAGCTTCAGTGGAAGAGTGGCATTTGAAAGCCCAACTGATGCCAAGCTCATAATTGTTTGACTATGCCATATTGCCTTGTCTTTGAGGCTGAATCCGAAGTACTCTGAGCTTTATTTACCACTTGTGATACAAAGCTACCCTTTAGGCCCAATTCACTGACTTTTGGATTTTGACAAATCCTCACAAAGCCTCCCCGGAAGATATGTCCCTTATGTCTACAGAGGAGAGGGTATGAAGGAAGAAATAAGGCTGGAGATTTCTGCTCTAGAATACAGCTGGCAGGGGGTTTCCCAATCCTACGATCCTGAAAAAAGGGGTGTCCACGTCTGTCTGCCCAATTCTTTTCCTCTCCCTTTAATAGGAAGTTTTTTTCCCAACTCACCATCTCCCATCTCATCAGAGAAGGGCAGGCTAAACACAGCTTCGTCAATCATCCGGTTGGGAAGGTTTGTGTAGAACCTGCCGACTGTGGTCTCCAGGTTACTGAGCTGGTTCAGCACCATCATGCTGCCCTTGATCACAGGCAAGGCTGTCCGGTCTGGCACACCGTACTTCCCAGAGTTCTGCTCAGCAAGATCCCTCAGAAAAGCCAGCTCCTTCAAACCAGTCACCCCATCTAAAATGGAATGCCAAGAGAAGACCACAGATAGCAAAATAGTTTACATCCACACAGTATCTTGCCATTTAGGTATAACATGTGTAGGGATGAGGTCTTGCAATGCCAAAGGTGTGTCTTTGCAGAGACAATGTGGACTCAGGACACAAATACCAGTTCCTGCTCAGAAAATAAAGCCTGAGGCATAGTCTTGCCTTAAATAGGCAAGAGGGGAAAGGGATTCTTCAAAAGGCAATGATGAAAAACACATGAGTAAATAAAGGAATCCCATTCAGTAAGAATGTATTCTCCTCCAAAAGTTTAATTATAAAATTTAAATTCTTTTTCTGCATTTAATATTTGAAAGCAAAAGTAATGATTAACAAGTCTGCATTTAATTTAAAGCAGTAGATGACATTGTAAGAGTTTTAAAGGATAGAGGTTTACCATTTCATTCCTTACCTCTTTGCCTATAAAAGTACTTGCCAAAATCTCATGCAACTAAATGAAAGAATTATGAATTGCATGTAGCAATGCCTCCAAACCCTGTTTCTTTAAGCGCATTTTAATTACAAATGTCTTCATGCTTGATATTATTAAGATAATGCTGAATTTGATTTATCTGATGTGTATTTTTTATATTTAGAGGGTTTTGAAAACTTTGTACAAGATTTAGGCATACTGGGACGTATTGTTCTACAACATCTGTAATCTATAGCATAAAAATAAATTTAATAAACCATTTTTTTAGTTTGCTATTGTTGGAACACAATCAAAAGGATTAGAAACCGATCACATATGGGTATCACTGTAAACACATTCAAACGATTTCGGTCTCTACTGAGATTCCACCATTGCATTTTAAAAAGGTTTTGCTTCACGTTCTGTTCAGTCATTAAAAAGAATCTGAAACTTTCATGGTCCACCTATCACGTGTCTTTATCATCTCTACATAGGAAGTATACATATTTCCAGCATCAGAAGTCCATTTCTAAAGTCATGGGAGAATCTAATGGATATAATTTTTTCCTTAAAATATATTTAAATAAACTTGAATTTTACTCCACTCATGCAATGCAAAAAGAAAGGGGGGTGGGGAAAACTACCTGGGCCAAATTAAGTCAGAATTGGATTATTGTTCCCTTTGCTTGGCACAGAGCTATGAAAGGATGGTGAGGGTTATGTTCCAGGGTAAAAGACAACCTGATAGACGTGACTGATTCCAGACCTCATAACCTTGAGAAGCTCAGAGGTGAAATAATAAAGGGAGACAGCTCAGGCTATAAATACATTTCCTTTCTTTGTTATATATTGCTTGGCTATCTCAAAATATAAAAGAAGAGTGACAAGAATATCTACTAGGCAAAGAAACGCAGTGTGGGATGGAAGGCTGTGGAGGATCAGGTATTTTGGGTTACTCCACCAGGAAATGCTATGCAGGGGTAGGTAGGTGGGTCAGTAGGGTGGCCGACTGTTAAGTATGCTGGATTGTCTACTGATGACACTGCTAGAAACTACATTTTCCCTGAATCCTCTTTCCTGTATGCCTCTAGGTTAAAGGTGCCAAAAGGGAAGGGCTGCATTGGGAGCTTTGAGAGGCAAAGTAGGAGGTGGTGAGAGACACAGAAGGACTAGAATGTTCTAGTTTGTCTGATCTGCATTCAATTCCCTTTCCCAATTGCTGGCTTGCTTTCACAACAGCAACAAAAGGCCAAGACTTCCACACCAGACCTCCAGAGTGGTCTTCAGTATTCCTACTTTCCAGACTGGGTTACTAAACTTTCTCTGAGTTCTCAACTCTTCTTTTTGGACCTTTAACTTTTCTACTTTCATTTTGCAATTGAGTGCGTTCTTATTCTGATAAAAATTCTCATGGTGGTTCTGCTTCCCTACTTGAGCCTTGATTGACAGAGTGAGGGAATGTGTCTACCCTGGAGATCAATACTCGGAAACGGGATTCTGACAGGGAAAGGGGGACAACTGGCCATGAGGATGTGTGTCTGGCTAGGTTATGGGGAGAAAGAGAAGAGATAAGGATGGCTAGACAGAAGTTCCTGGAGGTTTTCAAGTGTGGAATTATCAGGGACACACCAAATGTACAAGAGACTGTACTCTGGTGGAAGGACTTAGGACCAGAGAAGGAACAGGTGACAGCAGGGAAGCCTTCTCCCCACTCGCCTGGGCAGACCCTCAGATCCAGTGAAAAGGAGGAGTGTCACTTCCTTGCTACTACTGCATTTATTTCACCTGCCTGTCTATTTATTTTCCTCACTGGGCTATAAGCTTCTCGAAGACAGGGACTGTGCATACTACAGCTCTAGGATTTAGTATACTATGTTGTACACTGTAGATACTCAGTAAATTTCATTTTTCCCCCTTCCACTCTCCTCCTTTCCTTCCTTCCTCCCTCTCTTTCTTCCTCTCGTGAGTGAAAGCAGCTGACCCAAAGGAGAAATGAACAACAGGCAACCAGAGATGACACTGAAGGGTGTGTGTCCAGGCAAAAAGAAGCTACCCTTACCCCCTTCAGCAGGGCCCAGTCCTGTGCTAGTATCCAGAATACAAAGAAAACGAAGACCTAATCCATGCCTGAGAAGCTCACATTCTTGTAGAAAGTGGAGGGAGAAGGAAGAGAGGACAATATATGAGCACCTCACTACAGTATGACAGGAGACATGCTTAGCACAGCATGCCAGAGGACACCGAACTGAGACCTGACCCTGGACAGCAGAGGTGCCCTCCACCTCGGAGCTGTGTTGAGACAGGAAACCACATGATCTCTTATCCACTCCTTCAACTGGCCTTGAGGACCTGTTATTTACCAGGTACTATATTAAGAACCTTAAACACACATTGTATTTTGTTTATTATCACAGCAATCCTATGTGGTAGATTTTATTATTATTTCATAGGTAAAACCGAGGCCTAAATAGATCAGGTAACCTGCCAATAGCCACACATCTAGTAAATGCGGATTCTAGTAGATGCGCAATCTAGTAAATGTAACCAAGGGACTGCTGGCCATCAGAGCCCATGTTCTTTCAGGAGTGGTCCATAAAGCATCTGGTAAAGAATCATCCTGGCCAAAACACAGATTCCTGGAACAACCCTTCTAAGATGGTCTGAATAAGAATCTGAGGGCAGTCCCTGGGAATCTGCATTTTAAAACCATTCTCTAGGTAGTAATCCTTAGCACATTAAAATATGAGAACCACTGTCCCCCAAACCTCAGGATTCTGCATGGAGATCTGGAAGTGGATAAGAGAAATAAAAGACTGCAGGTTGGATAGGCTGCTTGATCAAGACAGGGTTTCTTAAGCACAAGGGAAGAAGGCCACCTTGGTACCCAGGGCAAGGGGCCCCAAGAAGCAGCTGTGAGAAAGACACAATGTAGCACAGAGGCTGGAGGCTGGGTTGCACCCAGACTGGACGACAGGTCGGAGAGCAGAAGAGAAAAAAGTGGAGTATTGGCTCAAATTTGCCAGTTTCCTAACCCTTTCACATACTGTCATTTAACAGCAACACAATCAATTTTAACAAGTACCTAGCAAGTACCAGGTACTGTTGTGTGCGTTTGCTGTACACTAAGGTGAATCCTCACAACAACCCTACAAAGTAGATAGTTCTTATCTCCATTCTACAGCTAAGGAAGCTGAGGTGGAGAAAGTGGCAGAGGAGGTTTCAGGTAGTGATTCTGCGGGGAAATGGGATATTCATAGCCTTGGTTATACGGAAGAATCTAGGTCAGTGCTTTGGCTTCCTGCAGCTTCAACCAATGAGATTAGTTAAAACCTTAGATAATCCTAGAATAGGAAGGAGAACTGAAAACAAAGGGAGCTGTAGAGAATCCTCTGCAAGACCATATAAGTGGAGAAGGTTTAGAAATGAGCAGTTGGCTGGAGAGAGATGAAAAGGATATCTTAACATGCTCTGAATACCTGCACCAGGTAGAGAAAGAGCTTACGCCTTTCCCCATAGCCTTCGTCCGAGCACACTGTTATGATTCTTTTTTTTTTTTTTTTTAAAGCAGCACACATTTAGAGGGATCTTTGATCTGAAAGAAAAATCTCAAAACGCTACCTACCGTTCATGAGGGCATAGGTGAGAATCATTACAGAGTTGTTTAGAAAGCTATTTTCTTCATTGATGACTCGGAGAGTTGCCTTTTTATCTTCTTCCGAAGAGTCCTTTGATGTAATGCCAGCTGACAGGTAAATGATGACCATGTCTGTATCTAAACGAAAACATACAAATTGAACGCTCCATTTGGATTCTGGCTAAAGGCAGCAGTTCAGTTTCCTTTTCATTTCCCCTGGACTTTCCCGTCTCGAGGACCCGCCTGGCCCGCTGTTCCTGGTCCTTCCCGCTCGATGCTGTGGCTTTCATCTCCTGCCTCTGCCTCTCTTCCCTCCTGCGCCTTCTGGACAGCGAGGCCTCATTTATCCAGTGTCAGGTAAAGAGATGTTGTGTTCCTAATAAATTTCTCAGATAAAAGGCGGCGATTCCCCATAGGCACCCATGGTTATAGTAATTTAAGCCAGTCCAAGTGGAAATCTCTCCTGCCCTCTGAAACGGAGGATTCAGAACACGATTTATCCATTCCCCAGTGACGCAGGATCACCGCCGTGAGCACACATTTTGGGGGGACTAGGCTTTGAAATGGTTGGTTTCTTCCAGGGGCTCTTTGGGTAGGTAAGGTTATCTGCCCCTACACTAACTATCTCAGCAGTGCAGTAGAGCAGTGAGAACAAGGACTTAGGAGCCAGTCGCCTGTGTTCAAAACCCGGTTCTGCTCCTTACAGGCTGAGTCTGGGAGACTGAGGCAGATTTCTTGACCTCTCTATACCTAAATCTCCTTGCCTATGAGACGGAGCAGTAATAGGACTGATTCAAATCATTTAAGTAAAGAGTGTGTGCAAAAGAGTGGTGGCAAAAAGAGGGCGAAACCTCAACAAACACACAAAACAAAAATGAACCCCTTCTACCGGTCTGCAGTGGAGACTGGTCTACTGGTCTCTGATTTAAGATCAAAACTACTCCCCAAATATTGCTGATGGGTAGAGTAATTGCGAAGTAATCTTAGCTCGGTGAGAAGAATGTCTGTCAAGTGGACTGACTCAAAAATAAAAAGTGATGAATTTCCTCCTCTAGAGATATAAACAAGCAGAGGCTGAATGCCCACTTTAATAAAAGGAGGGAGGTCAGAGAGCCGGACTTTTACATTTTCTTTCTGAGATTCTTTGATTCAATATATATATATATATTTTAGGACATTCTACATAGTTTATCTTTTTCTTGAGAAATAAATATTGACATATTAATAATATGTTATACACTTATATGTTCTGGCTCCTATGGTTGCCAGAGGTTGCCAAATGGCTCATTTAACTGAGGTTGCTTCATAGTGGCTATGGCAGGCACCGTCCGAGTTGGTCTCCCAATGAACCCAACTCCTGATGTTCATTCACGTTCTAGGGTTGTTGCCTCCTCTTTCCTGTGGGTTGGACTTTGTGACTCGCTTATAATGAATAGAATGCAGCAGAGGTGGCGGGACATCAAGACTGAGATTAGGCTACAAAACGACTGTGGCTCTTGCAGTGGGTGCCTTCTCACTCTGAGGGAAGACAGCTGGCAGGCTGTAAACAGTCCCATGGAGAGACGAGGAACGGAGGCTCTCAGAATTGAAAATCCTGCCAGCAACAAAGTGAGGGAGTTTGGAAGCAGATCCTCCCCTAGCTGAACTTTGAGATGATAGCACCTGTGGCCAGCAGTTTGCCTGCAACCTCATGAGATGCTTGACTGAGGCACACAGCTATGCTGGGCCCAGATTCCTGACCTACAGAAACTATAAGAAATCTGCACTGTTTTAAGTCACTGAGTGTTGGGACTATTTGTTATGCAGCAAAAGATAATAAATACAGTTATCCGTTAAAAAATTATCCTAATGATGAAGACATAATGGCTGAATTTCCTTTGGTTTGTAAACTTCCATTTTAGATTTTAAAGTATTCTTATTATGCAGAATTAAATAGTTAATTTATGTAGTATCAATGTAGATAACTGAATAAAATTTGACTCAAAGAAGTAAATGCGTTCAACATTCCTCTTATTTATTTCTAACATGCAAAATCGAGGCAAGTCTTAAAAGGCAATTTTGATGCTTGAATAATTCTCTTATGAACATTAACTGTAAATTT
>VSMD01109924.1:0-23605 GCA_008750895.1 Mirza zaza
GGCTCAAGCCTGTAATCCTAGCTCGCTGGGAGGCCGAGGTGGGCGGATCCTTTGAGCTCAGGAGTTCGAGACCAGCCTGAGCAAGAGCGAGACCCCATCTCTACTATAAATAGAAAGAAATTAATTGGCCAACTAATATATATAGAAAAAAATTAGCCGGGCATGGTGGCACATGCCTGTAGTCCCAGCTACTTGGGAGGCTGAGGCAGCAGGATTGCTTGAGCCCAGGAGTTTGAGGTTGCTGTGAGCTAGGCTGATGCCACGGCACTCACTCTAGCCTGGGCAATAAAGTGAGACTCTGTCTCAAAAAAAAAAAAAAAAAAAAATCAATTATGCTTTACCCCAGAAAGGAAAAAAATAAGGCCTATGTTTTAGGGTTAAATTAACTTTAAAATTAAAGTAGGATTACATCTGTATCTACAGCAGCCATTTTAACTGATCTCGAATTAATTCTATGGCAGAAGATTTTTGACATTGATTAAACTTGGATATTTTAACTTTAGAGAAAATAAACCTTTCTAGAAATTAGCCAAGGGATAACAAAGTAATAGATTTGGCACACAAATATTTTAAATTTTCATTTAGTTTTTTAAAACACTATAAGCAGGATTAAGTACAAACACCAAATGAGAAAAATATTTTTAACATCTATGACATGCAATGAGTTTGTATCTTAGTATAGAGATATTTATTACAAATGAAAAAGGAAAAGACAAGCCAATAGAAGAAATATAAAAGTATATATAAAGAATGAGAAATTCAAAAGGGGGGGCAGCAGTTAAACACCTGAAGAAATGTCAACAAATAAATTCAAGTAAATAAAAATGCCAGTGGTTTGGGCTTATGGAATGATAAAGGTTAAAATCCATGTGTAATATTGACAAAGGTATGGGAAAAACAAGCCTACTCATCCCTCACTGGGAGATTATAAATTAGCAAAATATTTCTTAAAGGTAGATAGCAATCTGTAGATAAAGCCTTCATATTTCTTTTACATATAATCAGAGCTGTATACAAAGTTGCATGTATAAGAGTATCTATTGTAATATTTTTAAATAATAATTTGAAAGACCCTTAATGTCCAGTGAGAGCCAAATAAGTAAATTCTGTTATAATCACATAATAGAGCACCATGTAAAAAAATTAAAAATTATACAGTAAAAACATACACATTAATTAATGTGAAAAATGTTTATGATCTGTTGTTACATCATAACAAGTATCCAAAACATATACCATATAAGCTCTTGGGTTTAACGTATATCTAAACAGATATGTCACATGTACGATTAGAAAACATCTGGATCATGGGATTGTGAGTGATTTTTATTTTCCTAGTTTTATTTATCTATAGTTTCTAATTATTCTAAAATTAAAGTATTTTTTATAGTATTTTTAGTATTACTTTTAAAAATCAAGCAAGTTATATAAAAAGGCTCCAAGTAGTAAAGCTTCAAAGATCAAGTCATATTGTCCTGCTCTACTTTAAACAAACAAAAAGCTATTACACACTTTGAAAGCCCCACACAATCTCAAATGTTCTACAATAATGAGGAGTAAACATAACCATAATAACTAAAATGAATGTATATGTGTATATGTACTTATATATGTATGCAAAACTATTATAAATGTAAGAAGAAACAGAAAACAAGATGTTAAAAAAATAGTTTAATTTGCTTTTCCTAGCAAATACAAAATAGAAATAAGTGTGTTTAAATGACATGAATAATGTAATTTCTAAGCTGCAATTAATAGCTGTATACTATATTTTATCTTTTACAGAGAAAGCAAATATTTTCTAATACTACTGAAAGTTTATAAAAATTGATTATATATTTTTATTAGGTTTAAAGAAATTTTTATTAAATTTGAAAAAGCATAAACTGCACTGAGATAACATTTTTTGCCCATGCTTTAATCAAAAGAGAAATTAATGCTGTGTCTCAGAACTTTAAAACACTCAAAGATGAGGAAAATCAAAATCTCTATTTAAAGAATAGAGAAAATGAACTTAATATAAATAAAAATCACTAGAATGCAGCCAAACAGTTCTCAAGGTTAGGTTTATAGATTTGAATCAAAAATTAGAGGCTACACAAATAAGTTTACTTAAAACTTTAGGGGGAAAATGTCACAAGGAAGCATAAAGACAAATAAGAAAAGGAAACAATAAGATAAAAGCAGAAATAAATTGGGACAAGGAGAACTGGTGTTTGTTCTTGGGAAAAATTAATAGACACAATTATGCCAAGTTCATTCAAGAAAAACAAAAAATTACAAATGAAGAAACTGAAGTAGCAGATACTTTGTCATAAATATGTAGTACTCAAACTTCTATGCAATTAATAAGTTAACTGAAACAAAAAGATAAGTGAGAGATTATTTTAAAGTATTTGCATCAATTATGAGAGACAAAGGATTATTTCATGATATGCAAATCACTTATTCAAATGTAAAAGAAAATCCCAATATATAAATGATTGCAAAGTTTGGGCAGATCTTTTTAATGGAAAATAATAAATGTGGGATAATATTTGCCCTTTCTAATAATCAAAGACATGCAAATGAGATTCTCCCAGAGGAAAAATATGCTCCCCAAGTTAACAAAAATAAATGTTAAAGGTTTCCTTATACATACTTATATGTAGTTTCTTATGTGTACTATTGAGTTTATTACCTTCTGCTATCTTTGCCCTTTCCCTCAAAGAAAAGTTAAAAACTTGCTCACCTCCTCAACCTTTGATCATATTTAATTACCTGGAATTTAAAGAGACAAACAATATTTGAATTGAATGAGAAACAGTAAAATCTTCAAAATCCAGAAAATATTCATGCACTTTAATTGCTAATCTCACTCCTGAGAATTTATTCAAAAAGAATAATCCAAGTGGGAAGAAAAGCTATAGGCCTCAAGTTGTTCTTACAATGTAAATAAGACAGTAAAGCACCTAAGTCGATGTAAATGTGGGGTACATCAGCTCAATGGTACATCTACTCCCATATTTATGGTTATGAAAATGATGAGTACAGAACTGTGGATTATTATTTATGATAAAATGGTAATTGGAAAGAGCAGAATATAAAATATTTACACATATGATTTGAACCAGGTAAAATATGAATCCCTTTTAAGAAGGAAAAATGAAAAATCAGTGTACTTGCCATGTTAGAATTTTAGGGTGCCATCAAATTTTTAAGATTACCTTTTCTTTTTTTTTTTTTTTTTTTTGAAACAGAGTCTCACTCTGTTGCCCGGGCTAGACTGCCATGGCATCAGCCTAGCTCGCAGCAACCTCAAACTCCTGGGCTCAAGTGATCCTCCTGCCTCAGCCTCTGGAGTAGCTGGGACTACAGGCATGTGCCACCATGCCCGGCTAATTTTTTCTATATATTTTTAGTTGGCCAATTAATTTCTTTTTATTTTTAGTAGAGATGGGGTCTCACTCTTGTTCAGGCTGGTTTTGAACTCCTGACCTTCAGCAATCTGCCCCATCTCGGCCTCCCAGAGTGCTAGCATTACAGGCATGAGCCACCATACCCATCCAAGATTACCTTTTCTTAAAGATAAAATTAACTCTTGAATTTTAGAATAAATATTTGCTTTATAATTTACATGTAATAAATGTAAAACAATTGAGTGCGTTATAAAAAGCACTCTGTTTTCTTCCACAGATTGTAGTGGAGGAGTTCCTAGAAGATATAAATAACATCCTGAACTCGGGTGAGGTGCCTAATTTATTTGAAAAAGATGAACTGGAGCATGTTTTAGCAGCCACCAGACCAAAAGCAAAAGAAGTAGGAATTTCCGAGGGAAATAGAGACGAGGTAGGACATTGTTGCATGGCTTTGTAAACAAAAAGTTGACTTAGCCTTTTATTTAACCAGTCCACCTATTCCCTTAAGAAACCCATGGATAGAATTTTTTAATATAATTGGTTTGCTTTGTAATTCTATGTATTTTAAGTGTTTACAGTGTTAATTCACCAGACTTCCAGAAAGTCCATGGGCAGCAGAAAACAGAAACCCTACTGCCCCATGGAGGTCACAGTCTTGTCCAAATGGGCCAGCCTCTCTTTATTCTTCTTTAAGCACCAGTTTATTTCACACACCTGCAGTATCCTGCTAGAGGAGGGCTGAAGGCAGGCACAAGTCTAGTGCTTTGGATGCCCATGCCTAGCATCAAGCTCACAACACAAGTAAAACAGAAATGGGTGTTCTCTCTCTCTCCCAGAAGCAGTGTAGCTGTGGACCACTTCCATTTCTCCAATACCATGCTAGATTCCATATGCTAACATTTGTCCACTTCAGTCTTCTCTTTCTGCACTTTCTTTAATTTTTTGGCTATTCCTTCTCATATCTTTTCTGTGTCCCTTTGTGAGAATTTCTTCGACTGCCAGTTCAGGGATTATAGGTACAGACACTAGTCTACTTCAGCTACTGTTAGCGGAAAGGGATTTATGAGAGGGATAGAGAATCATTCGGAGGGCTGAAGAAAGAAATTCTGAACTGAACTGTTTGGAATGAATATGAAATGCAGAAGTAGAAGTCAATGGTTAAGGAAACAAGTGCCTCTGCCACAACCATTCCTGCCAAACAGAGGAGCCGCTACCCCAGCCAGCGTGCCTCTGTTCTGGTGCTGGCTCCAAAGCTGTGTGTCCTCTGCCACATCAGGAAGTAACCGAAACAAGGTGCCACATCCAGAAATAAGACCTTTTAGACCATGCCCCTTCTGCCAGGCTCTGCACCTGCAAAAACTGTTGCCCTGCACCCTGGCCCTCTCTCCCATGGTCCTCTGTCCCAGAGCAAAACCTTATATGAATATCTCTCTCCACTTTATCCGAGGGATCTCCTCAAATACATTGATGACAGAGATCTAAATCACATTCAGAACCCTAGTTGCACTGGAGCCGCAAATTGTCATTTTTAATCTTTCCAGGCTGTGTGAATGAAGGAAAGGGGTTGAAATGGATGTCGAACAGGCCATTCACGTATCTTCTATACTGACGATTTTTTTGATGTCGGTAGCCTCAAATGCATTAGCCAACACTAACTTTTATTCTTGCTTCATCCATATTTTAAATTGGAAAATATCTTTTTGTCAGGTGTTTCAATACTTTATCAGTAGAGTTCGTCAGAAGCTGCACATCGTTCTCTGCATGAGCCCAGTTGGGGAGGCCTTTCGGTCCCGATGCCGAATGTTTCCATCCCTTGTAAACTGTTGCACCATTGACTGGTTTGTCCAGGTTGGTGACATCTCAGGATATCTCTTTCAAAAGTTAGACTTGCTTGATTTTAAAGGGGTAACACATTGTCTGAAAATAGCACATGGGTACTTGCATTAACTTTAAAGCCTGCTAGGAATTTACTCACACAGGGAATGACAATGACAATCAAAGAACAAGCACAAAACAGAATTTATAAAGGAAGAGGAGACCATTGAATTTAGCAATGTAGTTATCAGTGATCTTGACAAGAGCTATTTCAGTGGGTGGTGGGGAAGAGGGTTCAGGAGAGAAGAGAGGAGAGAAATCAGAGACAATGAGCATAGGCAACTCTTTCAAGGAGTTATGCCCCAAATGGAAACAGAGAGATGGGGTCACAGATAGAGGGGCATGTGAGGTCAAGAGAGAAATATTTTTAAATGAGAAACACGAGCAGCATGTGTGTGTATGCTGATGAAAATGATCCAGAAAAGAAAACTATATTGATGACACAGCATGCAGAGTTAAGCATGTCCTTCAGTAAGCAAAAAGAGAGGGGATGGAGTCATCAATGAAGGGGGTGACCTTGGCAGGGAGCATGCACAGCTTACCCTTGATTAGCGGGAGTAGAGGCAAAATATATGAGCAAAGATGCAAGTAGGTGGGGACATGTGAGGTTAAGAGCTCATCAAAGTTCCCTTTGCATTGTTCCTAATTTTTTTAGTGATGTAGGAAGCAAGGTCATTAGCTGAGAATGAAGAGGAAAGAAGAACTGTTAGCAGTCTGAGGAAGTAGAATAGGGTGTGAAATACTTAGCAGAGTACAAAACTGATGTATTAGAAAATACAGAAGCATTTCTGGGCTGCACTAAGGAGTTAGTCGTCATGAATGTAAAGTGAGGGCAGTCAGCATGGCTGTGTCTTTTTCTCCAACCATGCTCAACAGCATAGTTGCAGGCTTGGTGTAACAGAGTTGCTTTTGACTAACATTCGGGTGAGCTCAAAGAAACAAGAGAGGAACAAAGGACTTGAGTTGTGTGCAGGACAGTGATTATAATGATGGACCTGTATAATAAACAGAGTCAGGACATAAGGGCCCCATAACATGTATGATCCTATTTAGAATTCTAAAGACACCCAATCATCCATTCATTCCAGCAACAAACATTTATTGAACAACTCCCAGTGCCTGACACTGTGTTGGAGATGCAGCAGTCAGCAAACGCAGACCCAGGCCCTCTCAAACAGACAGAGGCTTTTGGTTAATTAAGCATCGTAGGCACGAGTGGGAGTTAACTAGGTGAAAGGGGAGGACTGGCAAGGAAGAGTTCCAGAGAAATACCTTTTTTAAAATTGTTAAATTGTATGTTATTGAAATGACCAACAGATTTTTCCAGACTGTTTCTTTATCTACAGTGGCCCAGAGAAGCACTTCTTTCTGTGTCAAAGACATTTTTCTCAAATATCGACCCTCAAAATGAAGACCTGAAAGACAAGCTTTCCCTCATGTGCGTGAATGTTCACCTGAGTGTCTCCATCATGGCAGACCGCTATTACACGGAGCTGCGCAGGCGGTACTACACAACGCCCACCTCCTACTTGGAGCTCATCAATCTCTACCTGTTTATGCTGTCTGAAAAAAGGAAGCAGATTGTTTCAGTAAGTTCAATATTACCATTGGGGGAAAAAAAACTTTTTTGAAAGATCCATGCGCTGTCTTACCTGCCAGAGCCTTCTCCATGTGGACACATGCCCTAGACAACCTGCAATAGGACCAAAAAAGTCTCCCATGCTGTTGATCCAAGGACCTTCACCTTCCTTGATAATTATATTGTCCTTCTATCACTTACCTAAGTAGCCTTGACTGAGTACAATGATGTGGGCATCATAACAGCATCAAAGTTACGCAGAGAGCTAGTCAGTCATCTTCGCAGTATTTAATACACAGGAAAACTTTTCGTTAAGCAATAAAGTTGGTGTTTTAGTTGTCTACCAATTGTGTCAATTGTTCCAATTAAAAGCATTAGGAATTTGGTTCCAATTAAGGACTTCAGTGTCAACCAAAAACTATGGACAACCTATGTTCCGCCTTTTTGCTGCACAACTTTGAGCACATCATATAACTTCTTTAAGCCTTAGTAGAAAATATGGTTCAAAAATATCTATATCGACCTCTTGGAATGCTGTGGAATTTAAATAAGACACTGTCTATGAAGCACTACGATATGACACATATGAGGTGGTCAGAAAATAATGAATGCCATCATCATCGTCATCAGGCTATTAACATGACCTAAAATTTTCAACATTTTAAACCCATAAAAGAGAAGCATTTACAATTTAGGTATTTAAATTTTTTTTTTCAGAGGATTTGTAACTGGTAAAATGCCTGCCTTATAAATAACTTGACAGATACTTCTGAAACCTACCAATTTGAAGCAAGCTTTCTGACTCACCTTCAAAAAGAAAGTGCTTCCCAGGTGTCTCCTGTAGCAGATACCACACCTTTGATCCTAGTTAAGCATTTTCTGTCACTATGCAGGGTTCAGATCCAGCAACCAGAGCTTGGCACCCAGGACCTCATCTCCCTTGAGGTCCTCAGCCCTGCTGACCCAAGTAAACAAGCTCCCCTATCTGTGGTCTCCAGGGATTCCTCTCTGATCTTGTCCCTCACTCACTCAACATGCTACTACTGGGAATAAAAATAATACAATGCGGTCCCCACCCTCAGTGAGCCACAACCCAGTGGCGTCCCAATGCTGTGGCCAGAGGGCATGGATCCAAATGCAGCGAGGGGAATGTCACGACCATTTCCTGAAGGTTTATTACCTGAAGATTCCCCAACTTGTAATGCGTTCACAATTTGAAATATTGCAAACAGATTTACTGATTCAGTAGTTGTAAAAGCCTAATTACATGAGTAATGTTAATAGACGCCAGTAAACCTATAGTTTATAGTACTCATTACAATAGAAATTTTCATTGTCTTTTAGGCACGAGATCGGGTGAAGAATGGACTCACCAAGCTATTAGAAACGAATATACTAGTAGATAAGATGAAATTAGATCTTTCAGCTTTAGAACCTGTACTTTTACAAAAGTCACAAGATGTTGAAGCCCTGATGGAAAAATTGGCAGTGGATCAAGAAAGTGCTGATCAGGTATGCTGCGTTACCTGACAGTGTGGGTGAGAAGGCTTAGGGAAGTAATTCATCATTCATATATAATGATATAAGATTGGATTATTTTTTTATATATGTCATTAAAATAATTAAGTGATAGATTTAGAATTTTCTTAGCAATTTATCAATGTTTTTAAGTTGTAAACAATCTCCCTTTACTAAATCAACCTGGTTCTGTACCTGAGAATTGATTAATCCCAGTGAGCGGGACAGAGAGAGTTGTGAGAAAAGTAGCACCTACAAATATAAAGCAGCTATTCCTCTCCTAAGAGGCAGCTTTAAGTTATAGTCTTTTATCTTCATTGTGCTGTCAGCATGGCATGAGATGGACAAAGGAGATCATGAAATGCAATCTAGCTAATTCCCTTTCATCCTCGATCTAATACAAAGAGCAAATATGACTCATTATTATTGGCTTTGTTTTTAAACATGGAAATTCAATTATGAGGCCACTTAAGCAGTTGTGTTCCAATGGTTAGGTCCGTAGCGTTGTGCAAGAAGATGAAGCAATAGCAAAAGTGAAAGCTGAAGAGACCCAAGCAATAGCTGATGATGCTCAAAGAGATCTTGAAGAAGCATTACCTGCACTCGATGCCGCCAATAGGGCACTGGATTCTTTAGATAAAGCAGATATATCTGAAATCAGAGTTTTTACAAAGCCCCCAGATATGGTCATGACTGTAATGGAAGCGATCTCCATTCTCTTGAACGCAAAGTGAGTAATTTAGGATCATATATTATCAGAATACCTGGTGGGATTTCTTTACTGTTTTTCTCCATTTTCATTTATATGTTCATTCTCTTCTCCACTCTCTTACCAATTCTATTGGTCATTCAACAAATTGATTCAAGGAGCCTTTTTTTCCCAACATCTATTTTGTGCTAGAAGATGGAAGATATGTTTTTCCCTTCAAGACACATATAGGCTAGTAGGGAGACAGACATAAAAAATAATAATTTCAAGACAATGTGTGAGTTCTATAGTATTGGGAGTGCTAAGAAAAAATGCCTAAGTCTTTCTAGGGAGGTGAGAGAAGGTTTTTCAGAAGATAATGCTAATTGAATCGTGGGACTTTGGGCATATGAGGAATGAGCTTTGATGCTCATGGAATGGGTTGGGGCTGGGCAGGAGGGCAGTGATTACATCACGAAAGGTCTTGTAAACTGTGCTAAACAGTTTAGATGTCATCTTGGAGATATGTAGTTTTCAAACTTTCTTTGGCAATACAACCCCTTTTGCAATTAAAAATTATGTTACAATAAACCTTTCTAGATAAAACTCAGCAAAGGGGACTCAGAGCAGCCCACCAACACCAGGCCTCCCCTCTGACCCTCAAGCTTGCAACTCAGTAAGGCCCAGGGGGCTCTGCAGAGCACAGGTAGAGAGCCCCAGGCAGAGGGGACTAAGAACTATTGAACATTTTTCAGCTAATCAGATTTTCATGATAGAAAAATACCAATCTGGCATAAGTTCATAAGGGCAAGGTTGACCAAAAGACCTAAAGCCCAGTTAGAAGGCAATGGTAGTATCCTGGCAAGAGATTTTTAAGTGTCAAAACTAGCAAAAGAGATAAAATGTGAGTGCCTAAGAACTTTTTAAAATAAAACTATTGTTTCTATAATGCCTTACATTTTAAAACGCTATGATTTTATAATCCTTTCTTTACCAAAGCTGGGTTGCATGAAACTTCAGTAATCCAAATAGTTTTCTCCCCATGAATTAATTGTGGTACACATAACTACCAATTACTAGGATTATACTACCAAGGTTAAAACTACCCACTTATTGGGATAATATTGTAATGTTTTCAAAGAATACATTTCTTTTGTTCTTATAGTACTTTATTACAATGCTATTAACTTATCATGTCTGTCTTTCAGGCCTGATTGGCCAACAGCAAAGCAACTTCTTGGTGACTCTAACTTTCTAAGAAGGCTTTTAGAATATGATAAGGAAAACATAAAACCTCAGATATTGGCAAAGCTTCAAAAGTACATTAATAATCCGGATTTTGTGCCTGAAAAAGTAGAGAAAGTGTCCAAAGCATGTAAATCCATGTGCATGTGGGTAAGAGCAATGGACTTGTACTCTCGGGTAGTCAAAGAAGTTGAACCAAAGAGACAAAAACTCCGGGCTGCACAGGTACACTATCTATATTACGATATTTTATAGAACTAAAGACTTTGGTCACTAATCATTCAAGCTGCCTATGTAATGCCACCACGAGCCTATGCAATACAGATTGTAACAAAGCTCTTGGCAAATACCATTTGTTTTAAACAATAGCAGAAAAAAACTTTCAGAAATTACTTCTAAAATCAGCCTCCTTCGAGCATAAAAGGAACATGAGGCCTCAGTTCATGCTACCACCAGGCATCTGAAAAAAGAGAATTATTCATCTGAAAAAAGAGAATTAGGCCTATGATATTTTTGAGACGCCTTTTAGCTCTAGCATCCAATGATCTATGTTTCCCTTTGCTAAATACTTCCACTCTTGATGGTGTCATGTGAGGTTTTAGAGCCAGCTTAACCCACAATCAGATGTGAGGCCCTTAACTTTCCCAAGAAGAAAAAAGAATGGTTACCAAAAGAACCTATAGAGCAGCAGTCAGCAAACTTTTTCTTTAAAGATCCAGATAGTAAATATTTTAGGTATTGTGGGCTATATGGTCTCTATTGTAAGTACTCTACTCTGTCACTACAGCACAAAAACAGTCACTGACAATACACAAATGAACAAGCACGGCTATGTTCCAATATAACTTTATTTTATAAACAATGGAATTCAAATTTTATACAAGTATCACATCACAAAATATTACTCATTTTTTTTGTTTTTTCCAGCCATATAAAAATGTAAAAACTATTTTTAGCTTTCAGATTGTGCAAAAACAGGCAGGCTAGATTTGGCCTTACAGGCCATAGTTTTCAGACCCCCTAATATTGAGAACTAGTTAGGAAAGATTTTTTCGCTATTTCATGAATATTTAATTTAAGTATTTCATCATTTAAAATTAACAATTCATGTGGTAACTAATTCATCCCAAATGCTTGATACATCTGTTTCTCTTTTATGGTTTATTCTGTTGGGCTTTATGGTTGATATTGTTTGGTTTTGTTTACTTTTTATATTTTACTCTATTTTATTTGTTTTAACTTTGAATATCACATCAAAGTCTTTTTGGACATGAAAAAGGGGACATAAATCATATATTTTTTAAAAATCTCTGTTATAAATGTGCAAATTCAGCCTTCTTTGGGGGCCTATTCTTAAATAGTTGCTTTTATTAGGCTGAACTTGACATTACTATGGCTACCCTGAAAGAAAAGCAAGCATTGCTACGACAAGTGGAAAAACAAATACAGGCATTACAAGATGAATATGATAAGAGTGTGAATGAAAAAGAAAGTCTGGGTAAGTAACTCATAAAACTTACATTGGTCAGGAAATGTCTGGTTTTCAAAAGTAGAAAGAACTTTCAGGCAATCAGATCTCAGCTTTTATCCAATGTGTAGGACTTACTCTGTTGAACTTATTCCATTAGCCTTCTAGTATCAAATGAAAACTGCATATATTGTATACATTTAACATCTTGTACATGAACAGGACTTACTGCAGCATGTTACATTAAAGTACAAAACAGCATATGGCAGGGGTCCCCAACCTATGGTGAGTTTTATAATTATTTCATTATATATTATAATATAATAATAACGGAAATAAAGTGCACAATAAATGTAATGCACGTGAATCATACTGAAACCATCCTCCAACACCCAGTCCAGGAAAAATTGTCTTCCATGAAAATGGTCCCTGGTGCCAAAAAGGTTGGGGACCACTGGCATATGGATTTGATCCAGAAAATAAATACTAGAGGGGTGCAGACAGCACTATCTTCAGCCAGAGTAACAGTATCAAAAAAGAGCTGTTGGCATGGAAAAGGCAAACTTAGACTTGGTTCTGAAACTGGAATTAATGCTGAATTGCCATGAGTTTTCATAGAGACGTATTGCTATCATTGGCTAAATAATGCTAATTCTGCTATAAATAGTAGCAGGTGAATAAACTTTTAATATTTTTGAAAAATATTGAATAATATAACCTGATTTAATTTTCTAGCGAAGAATATGAGCCTGACAAAAGCACGCCTAGTACGAGCTGGAAAGCTAACAGCTGCATTAGGAGATGAGCAGGTTCGATGGGAAGAAAGCATACAGAAGTTCCAGGATGAGCTATCAAATATCACAGGGAATGTGTTCATAGGAGCGGCTTGTGTGGCCTATTATGGGGCTTTCACAGCCCAGTACAGGCAAACAGTGAGTAAACCTGCTTTCTGTAAGGATTGCTAAGAAGGAGCTGAAACTGAGGTTGCAAAAGTGTCATTTTTTTTCTGAGTTCAGATGGAGGCTCTCCACCGTGGAGGCTCACCATGGTATAATTTAGCATACATTCCATAGCCCCCGACCTCCTGCACCAGCCAGTGATGGTCTATGCCTAGTCTTTCCTTAACACGTTCCTCCCTTTCCTTCCCCTGCCATAGAAAGCTATTCATCACTTACTTACACAGCACAGGAACCTGCAGGACGGAAAACGGACAGATCACAAGTGGCGTGTAAAGTCAGCCAAGATAAGATGTTCTGTTGGTGAGACTGCTACAGAAGGCGAGGCAATGAAAAGGAGCAGAACATGGAGGCGTCTGTGGTTTCTTAGGCATTTATCTTTATGAGACATAAAACTTCTCATTTATCAGAGAATAAAAGCTCCTTCTACGTGCATTTTCCAGGAAACTAAGTTATTTGGAAGGATTTTATGGTCTTTTGTGTGAAAGGTCTTCCTAAAAATGTTTCATCCTCATCCTTAAGTTTATAAGACTTGGTCTAGGGCTCATATAGACTCCCCCGGAGCTCAGGGGTCTTATGGTCCATGTTTCTCCCTGGGCCAGTGGTGGCTTTTGGGGGCAGACAGTTCTCTATTGTACGTGACCACCACTCATTGAAGGAGATAAGATGCTAACATCGCTTTTCCCCATCTACTGATTGCGAGTAGCACCCACAGTCATTGTGTTAACCCCAAACTTCTCCACGTGCTTCCAGACTCTCCCGAGAGGGGCAAAATGCCCCTGGTTGGAAACCACTTTGACAATCCAGTCGTTTACACTTGAGAAAATAGGTCCAGACAGAGGGTAGGGTACCCAAAGTTGCAGCTAGTTCATGGTATAGTTTGGGCACCCAGGTCTCCTGAATTTTAGTTCACTTCTTTTGTCCCATGCTCTGATGCCATCATGCCTGTGAAGACTGGGAGGGCTTAGTTCTTCTAGCTACTGCCTTACTCCTGCCCATCACATTTTGTGTGTGCCCTCATTTACTGGATGTTCCTGACTCTATCGAGTAAGCTTTCCTCTTTCTGTAGCTTATAGAGTATTGGATCCAGTACTGTCAGTCTCTGGAGGTCCCAATCGATCCTTCCTTCAGTCTCATTAACACTCTTGGAGATCCCTACGAAATACGGCAGTGGAACACTGATGGGCTGCCCCGTGACTTGATATCAACAGAAAATGGCATTTTGGTTACTCAAGGGAGACGGTGGCCTTTGATGATTGATCCCCAAGATCAGGTGTGTAACAAATGTTTAAGAGAGTGGCATATTAGCTCTGCTTAATATCGAGCTGTCTATTAAAAATTGTAAAAGTGGACATATTTGACGCCAAGATCATGGCGTTTTAGACCACGAAGAGAGTTTAGAAGCCTACGAGTCCAAGTCCCTCATTTTGTGGATGTAGAAAGTAAGACAGGGAGAGTCTAAGTGCTCTCATACTCGGTTTTGATTGTTTTTATTTAAGGCATTGACTACCAGTTTTATGGTTTCTATGAGGGCAGAGATTCCCAGAAACTCATTCTCTGTAGTCTTTGATCCTAAAATGTCTGAGGAGACAGAATGAAGTTAGGATATAATAGAATTTAGGGCAAGCCTTCCTGGAATTTATAAAATCCCATTATCTGACTTCTGTAAGTCCATGCATCAGATTGGACTAAATAGGGTTTGTCAAGGGAACCATAAGGAAGCAGGGCAGACACACCTGAGTATCATACCTATGGGCTTTCTTCCTGGAAGACTCTTTTCTTCACTTGTTACAGATTTGAGCAAATGGAAAGATTACGAACATTGGGCTTAAAAGGTGTCTTTATTGGTGGGGGAGGCAGTGTTATTTTATTTTTTATCTTTTTATGTTTCAAATCTGTTTCTAGATTGAATTTCTAAACTTTATTCTAAAGCTTTCACTTTCTAGCCATTTATTATGTTCTGAAACAAATGTCCTACTCTCTGATTTCTCATATAGGCCAACCGTTGGATAAGGAACAAGGAAAGCAAAAATGGCTTAAAGATCATTAAGCTTACAGACAGTAATTTCTTACGAATACTTGAAAATTCAATCCGACTTGGTTTACCTGTCTTACTGGAAGAGGTTTGCTTTCTACTTTATTTTCTCATGTTAGTTTCCAACTTTCAGATCATCTCTGGAATTCTGTACAACCCCCATCTGCATCATGCTAAAGACACCAGTCAACTCTATTTTCAAATTGGTCAAACCAGTTCTTTGCTCCTTAAATAATACATTCTCATATAGGGGCGGGGGTGGGGGGAGAAGTAAGGGGCAATCTGTTGACTTTCAGACATTGTTTTGGTGTTAAGAAGGATGGCCTCTGTTTTCTGACACTGCTGATTTCCAGGCCTCACTGTAGTCCTTGGTGGGGTTAGCTGCCCTGAAAATTCAAAGCGGTCAGGAACTGTCTACAGACACTAAGGAGGTGAAGCCAGTAAAACTTTCCAGTGGGTATAAATGTTATTTTTCACTTGGACTAAGGTCAGAACTAGATTAAGTGATGACTGATTAGAATGAACTTGGGTTTTGTTAAGTCTAGATGCTCCATTTCTTTGGATATCACTCCAAGAACGGATGTTTTAGAAATTGTTCACTCATTCAACGGACACTATTTGAAAGCCAGTGACAAACAATATAAATGTGGTTTCTGTCCTCGACAGCCTATAGTTGAGTTGGGGACAGAGACAGTAAACAGAGAAAGAAGAAATGAGAGAGAGGGTGAGGAAGAGAGCTTGTGATCAGGGCTTTGAAGGAGCAAGCAGATGGCTCAGATAGCCAACAAGGGGAGGGAAGGACCCTAACCAACTTAGATGCCTGGCCAGAGGGAGTAATATTGAAGCTGTGATCTAGGTAATGAGTTCAGCCATGTGACAAGCCCAGTGAGAAGGGCTTCCCAGGCAAAGGAAACAGCATGTGCAAGAACCATGGACACAAAAGAGACTGATCAATGATTGTAATTTATTTCCCTATAAGAGAAGAATGAGTGAGCAAAAACCTGGGCCTTGAGGTGAATCTCAGTTTAACCATGCCTAGAAGTGCCTCTGCTTCAGCAGGTAGACAGGAAGCTCAAAAAAGACCACTAACCTGGGACAGCTCAGCTGCTGCACTTGCATGATGAGTGGGAATAATAATTTCAATGTTAGCATTAGCTATCATTTATTGAGTGTTCACTACATGCCAAACTCTATTCTCAATATTTATTTATATTAACTTATTAATCCTCACCGCAACCTTACAAGGTAGTTACTATTATTATCCCATTTTGTCAATGAGGAAATTGAGGCATAGAAAGCTTGCATAAACTGAGTAGCCTTACCTGCCTAGAAAATCTCCAGCAAGTCACCATCCTCCCCGCTAGGCCCACAAAGAGCACAAGAGGCCTCGATGTGGCCAAGCTTTGAGCTTGACCAACACAGGGATGTTCCTGTAATGGATCCCAGGCCCTCCCTCAAACCCCGAAGTCATAGGAGAGAGAGGGTGAGGTCTCTGGAAATCTTTGGCGCAGTTACTTTAGCCCCAAACTAGATTCTTGAACCCAGGTTTACTTCATAACACAGGAAGTCCTGGAGGACTTTCCTTTTTCATAGCAGTGGACAAAAGACTTTTCTGCCCCTGCACAGTAGAACCTTTTAATTCTAGCAGAACATTCTTGAAAGTGGAGGTGGGCCTTTTCAGGGCCCCAGCCAGGAACAGGACACTTTGACTGGGCCTTCGCTGCTCTCTGGAACTTGGGGTCATTAGCATTATGCACCTTTCTGCTTTCTACATTTGCTAGGGTATTTTCAAACTCTATCTTCCAATTTAGCCTATCTCACTCAGAATTATTTTGTGAAATAGAACTTTTAAAAACACAAAATTATGTCATGGATAAGGGTAAATTTTATCTCATGAACTTTTATTTTAAGAATTTACATGTGTGGTTACCATGTAACAATATGAAATGGATTTTTTTTACCATGGATTACAATCAAATTTCAAAAGCCCCTGGGCTACAGGACCCCATCATGTACATTCTAACATAAAGATGTCCCTGGCCAGGCGAGGTTACTTACACTTGTAATCCTAGTACTCTAGGAGGCCGAGGTGGGCAGATCACTCAAGGTCAGGGGTTCGAAACCAGCCTGAGCAAGAGCGAGACCCCCGTCTCTACTAACAACAGAAAGAAATTAATTGGCCAATTAAAAATATATAGAAAAAATTAGCCGGGCATGGTGGCACATTCCTGTAATCCCAGCTACTCGGGAGGCAGAAGGATCGCTTGAACCCAGGAGTCTGAGGTTGCTGTGAGCTAGGCTGACACCACAGCACTCTAGCAGGGGCAACAGAGTAAGACTCTGTCTCAAAAAAAGAAAAAAAGTCCCTAATGGGTTCCCTTGGCAATATCTGCATGCCCATATCCTTACCAACAACCAGATTTGCTTTGAGGGGAGAAAAAGCATAACTATCATGTAGAATAGGGGTTCACAAATTTTTTCTGTAGAGAGCCAAATAGTAAATATTTTAATTTTTTCAGGCCTCATCCAGTCTCTGTGCATATTTCTTCTTTGTTTGTTTTTGGTGGGGAAGGGAGTCATTTATAAGTTTTTATAACCCTTTAAAAAGGTAAAAAAATGATTCTTAGCTCAAGAGTTATACAAAACCAGGCCTCCGTGGGCCAGATCTGGCCTGCACGCCATAGTTTGCCAACTGTTGACTTGGAACAACCATGAAAATGAACAGATCTTCATTTGTATGGGGCCTGTTGAAGGCCACCCTTCAGTGGCTTAATCTACCCAGCCTCTCTCCTTAGCTTATTTCTCATGGGGATGAACAGTGTGTGTAAGACTAACTTAAGTATTCATAGATATATTGCCTTCATATGCTCTTATTTCCTTAGATTACTGATAAAATAACCACTAGAAAATATATAGTGTTAGATTTAGTGTCAGGATGCTAATGAACATCTATAAGATCACTGAAAAATTGCTTGTTCACATAAATCTTGAGACTTAAAGAATTTTGAGAAGTTGATGCCTTCCATTTTAATTGCTTGGGTTTTGTCTTGTTTTCTTTTAATTTTTAAGCTCAAGGAAACCTTGGATCCAGCTCTAGAACCCATTCTCTTGAAACAAACTTTTATCAGTGGTGGCCGACTACTCATTCGCCTTGGAGACTCAGACATTGATTATGACAAAAACTTTAAGTTCTATATGACAACCAAAATGCCAAATCCCCACTATCTGCCTGAGGTATGTGCTACTGGTCTGGAGTTCTCAGCCTATCTAGATTATTGAGGTGTGATGTGATAGGGTGTGAATTTGTACATGAGCTGAGAAAGATTTCCCACACAAAGATAGAAAGTAGTAAAAAGTTTATTTTACCTTAGAGATTAGAACAGTTTTAAAGAAAGAAATTTTATTTTACTTCCCAAAGGTAGGAGGGGCACACGACAAAAGAAGGAAAGGAAAGGTGTCAGCCCCAAGCAAAGGAAGCTCAGGATTTTTATGGGGACAAAGAGAAGAGAAAGAAAAGGAAAAAAAATAGTTATGGCTGCCAGCTGATAATAGAAGTGGCTATGGAGCAGCTGTGGTTGCTTTTTTCATTTTTTTTTTCTCTGTGAGGCTGGCTTATCAAAGTCCTTGAAATGTGATCCTGGCAGGAACTGATGCAGAGAGATTATGCCCCAACTATCTGTTCAGGGCTCTTTAAGACTGTGAAAATGAACTCTTAGAGATAATGAGTTAGGCTTGAAGACAACAAGTTTAGTCACAGATGTTTAATGAAACAAAACAAAGTGGGCAGTGTGCTGTGAGTTTATGTCTCTTACTTTCTGTTGGATAGTTTATCTTTCTCTGTTAGATAGTTTAGCAAAGTCATCCTTTCATGATGAGTCTCTGGAGTTTGGTGTGTTCCCACCTAGAGCTAACAGCTGTTTCTCTTTCTCCCTCTTCCCCTCCACAGTCTCCCTTCCTTCCACCATCTTCCACTTCTCCTTCTCTTCTGATTCCAGTCCCTCTTCCCCTGGCCTTCTAGTTAGGATTCAAGCCCCTGCCCAGTCAGGCCCCAGGCCAACCCCCTGTCTCACACCACTGTACACCTCTCCTCCTGTCCACAGCCATACCTCATAAACTTAGGATACCACTCCCTTCTCTCCACTCTTCTCTCTCCTTCAGCAAAGACTGTTTTAGCCCCTGTTACCGTAGCTGATAAATGAACTGGAGCTTAACTGAGAGTTCATGGGGAGGGTCAACATTTAAATATGCAATGCCCGTAGCATATACCCCCAGATGAAGAGGTTGCCCACTTGAAAACTCTAGCAACAAGACAACACTAGAGGATCATGATCCAAACATCCAATGTCTGTACTTAGAGTTCTGAGTGGTGGGAGCATCTTATCCCCTTCTTCATGCCTTTAGACTCTTTAAAGAGAGCTGTGTGAGTTCCACTCCATATACATGTCCTTGAGCCACAATAGTATCCAGAAGAAACCCTACTGTGGTGCTTCAGAGCCCAAGGCAGTTGCAACAGAAATGAAGACAGCTGGGAGTCCCTTCTCCCCTCTCACGTGGGGCACTGGCGGGCTGCCCACCCTTCACATGCCCAGGCGCTGCCCCAGTTTCAGGTGCATCTGCGCACTCTGCAGGGTCTTGCCTAGGGAAGGACCTTGACGTTAGAACCTTACTTCTTCACCACCACCACCACCACCCCCCAAAAAATCCTTGAATATACCACTCCAAAGAGTGTCGCTTTCATTTAAGTTATTGAATTCCTAATAGTTACGTGTCTTCACTAGACGTGTTCAGATTGAATGAAACTGACACATTGCTTAAAGAAATTCCTTGTCAGCCTGGAGGAATTTAATTATACAGCCACTGCCAGGGCTCATGTCCCAAGTCCCATTTCACAGTTTAGAAAGTGGCCAGTATGCCAAGTTGCAATCTTTGATTTCTTACTTACTTAACTTTTGAGAGGGAGTGCTGCACACGAAGACTCAACCCCAGCTCTGTGACTGTGGGCAAATTATTCCATCTCCAGGATCCTCAAGTCAATCAACTCTAATTTGGAGATAAAGCCTACCCTTCAAGGATTTGTAACCTGTCTAAAGTATATGGCATTCAAACATTCTTATTCTATTTGTGGTGTTTTGCTGTTGATTTATTCAAGTGATGTCAGAATATTATGATATAACAACATTTTTTCACAAACATGTTATAAAGGGACAAAACATATAAAGCTCTATCTATTATCAATAATAGCTTTTTTAAACAAAAGCACACTATGTACCAGTCACTATAACTAAGTGATTTTATTATATAATTTAGTCCTCACAGTGTCTCTAGGAATTGTTACTTTTATTATCCCAATTTTTTTAAATATCAGCGCAGATGAAGGGCTTATCCAACCTCATATTATCAACTAATGGGTAGAGCTGGAATTTGAACTGAAGTTGTTGATTCTAGAATACTGCTTCTATCCCTTCACTGGCTCACTTTCCCTTAAAACACAATGTAGGATTCTATAATTGTGGTGTTTGAGGAACAAGATTGCCACTCATAGTGGCAGGGAAAATCATATTAGGATTTTTAGGCCATGTTATGTTTGAAGCATGTGTGTGGGTGTGTGTGCACGCATGCAATACACCTGAGATACATCCACCTGGGAAATAATGAGCAATGTTCTAATAAAGATAGCATGTCTTATTTTATTACTCTGCACTTAAGCATTTTTATGTGCTCTGTGCTTCTCTTCCAGGTATGCATTAAAGTTACCATCATCAATTTCACTGTAACTAAATCGGGTCTGGAGGATCAGTTGTTAAGGTAAAAGAAAGGGCAGGGGAATAGGGGAGAATGTCATAGGTTTCCTAATATTTTATTTAGAATTTTTTTCTTTAAAAATATTAGGGTGGTACAAGTGTTTTAGGTGACATGGATCACTTTTGTAAGGCTTGAGCCCCAGCTATAGGTGTGCCCATCACCCAAATAGTGTTCATTGTACCCATTAGGTAGGTTTTTGCTCCTCCTCTCCTTCCTCCTCCCCCTGGTTGATTTCCACTGAGTTTTTGACAAAGAAAAAATTTTAATGTGTAAAAGCACCACACATAGACCCTTAGTCAAAAAGATATGAGTAAATGGCCAAATTCTTTACATTTTCACAGCTGCTCACAGCCACTGCTCTTGCCCACAGTCTTCTCAAGGAGATCAGGGTACACCCTTAGTCTCCACCCATCATCTGGTAATGTAGTAGTAATAGTTCATGCACTAGAGCCAACAGACCCAGGTGCAAGCCCAGCTCTGCCTCTCATGGCGGTATGACCTCAGGAAGTAACCCACCAGGGTCTGTTTGCTCATCTGAAACCTGAAGGTGATAACAACAGTGACCACCTCACAGGAGCATTGAAAGGATTAAAAGAGATAATCCATGCAAAACTCTCAGGGTGCCTGTCATTGAGTAATGCTTAATAAAGATTAGCTCCTGCAAGTAGAGACTGGGAGCAAATTATGAAAAAACAAGTGAAGGGAAGTATAAGTTCACATGTTTAGACAAGGGTGAACCTTGAGGTAAGGCTCCTTTTTCATATGCAACCAAGAATTGGTTCATGGAGGTGTTAGGATTTCAGAACCTCCCATGTTGGTAGAAAAAGAATATTCCTGGCCCCATTTTCAGCTTGGCAAGCATTAGAGACAGAAATTGGATGATTGGAGAGGTCAAGCATTAAGCAGGTTTTCCTAAGAGATGAGCATGGGAAATGTGAGTATGGGGAATGTGGTGGGGTACATGTCTCTGAAATACAAGATAAGAATCAGAACTGACGTGTAGCTCAGTGAAAAGCCATTGTGTAAACCCAGCAAAAGAGACATTCTGCATTCGGATTTGGCCAGTAGCTACTCGGCTAAATAGTATTCAGAATAAAAACAATTACAAACAAGGAAAGAAAAATAGAATCAACTTTAGGGCACTGACAAAGAGGTAATTTAGGTGTTTCAACTTTTCTTCTAGTGATGTGGTACGACTTGAAAAACCGGAGTTGGAAGAACAAAGAATCAAGCTCATTGTGAAGATCAATGCTGATAAAAACCAGCTGAAAAATGTTGAAGATAAAATCCTGAAAATGCTCTTTACATCTGAAGGAAATATTCTGGACAATGAAGAACTTATTGACACACTCCAGGATTCAAAGGCAAATAATATATTTTAAGTATTTACAGAAAGAGTGTTACTTCAAAAGTTATACCTTCAACCTTTGAAAGTGCTGCAGGGTCTTTTAAAGCAAGAATAGGGGCCACCTTGGGCTTCCAGGGCCATGCATAGAGGATGCCTGGCCATCAGGGATCCTCACCAAGCAAAGAGATGTAGAGGAACTCATCCATTGGTGAGAGACAGAAAATAATTTGCTAAAAAATCCCTATTTATAAATTTATTAAAAATGAAAAGAAACAAGTGAAATTAATTTTAACAATATATTTTATTTAACCCAGTATAGCCAAAATATATAAACATAAAATCCTCATATTGAGGGTTTTTTTTTTAGATTAAGCCTTTGAATCTGGTATGTATTTGACACTAACAACACATCTTAATTCAGTGTAGCTACACTGTGACTGTTGAACACTTGGAATGTGGCTATACTTAAGATGTGTTAAAATTAATTTCATTTGTTTCTTTTCATTTTTAATAAATTTATAAAATTTAGGATTATATATGTGGCTCACATTATATTTCTATTAGGAAACCCTAGTCTAGATAGAGATTTGATGGTTTCCTTTAGCTTTCCCTTCAAAGGGACAAATACTGAGCAGCCAGCTCCCATGGTGATTTTCATGGCCCCTGCCCTAGACTCTTGACTTTCCAGAGACAAAGAATCTCCCAACCTAGGAATATCCACAACTAAAAAATGGGGATTGGGGGCAGAGTAGGTAGGGACAGACAGCAATAGAAAGAGAGAAGGGAATCTTGGAAAGGGAGAAGGGAATCTTGGAAAGACCATTGGCCAAAAGACTCCCCAGATTGACAAACCCAAAATATAGAAAACCAAAGTAATGTGAAAAAACCTTGAAAACTTCTCGAACTCACTTAGGTTTATAACACTTCACAAACAATAGCTTCTATCCCCAGGTTTCCATATGTCTATACCTGGGAATTCTAGGTAGAGAATAAGAATATTAGTCATCAGTGTTATACCAGGGTGGGATGTGGTACTATGTTCTTCTAGCCTCTCTCTATTCCCCTCTTTTGGGCACTTTCCTGGATATCCCTTCTCCCTTCTCTCATTATGGAACCTTGGACTGCCCATGGGGAAGTTAGGGGGCAATTGGGAGTGCTATGTTAGTGTTTCCATTTCAGGAATAACTCAGATCGGGTCTCAGAGAAGTACTGCTCCAATTTTTTCAGAGCTACTTGTATTGCCTATTTCCCTCTGCCCATTCCTGACTCTGAAGGAAAGGAGGTCAGCTTGGCCACAAGAAGGTCACTGAGCCCTGAGATTCATTTATTTCATTTGGGGACCCCTCCCCTTTATTATAATCACTAATACATTCTAACTTTATTTCTTTCCTAGACCTAACTAGATACATTCCAGAAATCCCACTACTTTTCTGAAGCTGATCTCTAAGACTTTGTTATTGTATCTTTAATCAGATCACTTCCGGTGCCATTAAAGTCAGGCTGAAACAAGCAGAGTCCACTGAGCAAATGATCAACGTGGCTCGTGAGAAGTATCGGCCAGTAGCCACTCAAGGCTCCGTTATGTACTTTGTCATCGCAAGCCTCTCAGAAATAGATCCTATGTACCAATACTCATTAAAATATTTTAAACAGGTGAGTATGTTGTTGTTAGTGAGATTCATCTCTTTGGCTT
>VSMD01109925.1:0-55160 GCA_008750895.1 Mirza zaza
CTGCTGCCTCAGCCTCCCAAGTAGCTGGGACTACAGGCACGTGCCACCATGCCTGGCTAATTTTTTCTATATATATTAGTTGGCCAATTAATTTCTTTCTATTTTTATAGTAGAGATGAGGTCTCACTCTTGCTCAGGCTGGTCTCGAACTCCTGAGCTCAAACGATCCGCCCACCTTGGCCTCCCAGAGAGCTAGGATTACAGGCTTGAGCCACCAAGCCCGGCCCAAAGTCACTTTTCTTATGTCTATGGGCTTACCTCTGGTGGTCTTGCCTTCTATTCTATTCTTCTTGCCTCTTTTATTGTATTGAAGTCTGGAAATTCAGATAACCAAGCTTGTTAGAATTGTTTTGAACACAAGCATAACCAGGCTCTAAATGAAACAGTGGAGGGTTTTCCTGCGAGTCAGGAAAGAATGACATAGTCTTGCTGACTATTTTCACTCTTTACAGTCCCTAGGCCCCAGGCTAGCATGATCAAATCAACTTCAAATTAGTGTGGTTTTACTGTATTCTGTAAATAAAATGAATTTTGTCATCTACCCTTAAAAATAAAACATCTAGGTCAAATTATTATGCTTCTGAGTTTTACACTCAGCATTAAATTAAAAACACAGAATATTCTTGAACTGGTGAGGCAGATAATCTTATTCCATATTTTCAAATAATGAAATGATGACTGCAAGGGTCAGCTGATTGGCCTAAAGCAGGCAAAGAGATCTAGAGCAGAAGTACTCAAAACGTGGCTGTGTATTATAATACTAAAGCTGGGACCTCATCCCAGACTAATTATATTGGAATCTCTAGACCATGCAGCCTATGCATCAGCATTAAAAAAAAAAAAAAAAAAAACTGCCCAGGTACCATTTTCAGTAGCATTAAAATGCAACAAATAACAAAGAATAAATATAATGAAAGCTGTACAAGACTGTTTACTATTGAAAACAATAAAATATTACACAAGAAAACTTAAGTAAATATACCATGTCCCTGAGTACAAAGAAGACTTAACATTCTAAAACTGTCAAGGAGCCAGGCACAGTAGCTTGCACCTGTAATCCTAGCTACTCAGGAAGCTTTGGCGGGAATATCGCTTGTGGCCAGAAACTGGGAATATCACTTGAGACCAGCCTGGTCAACATACTCAGACCCCGTCAGTCTAAAAAATGTTTTAAAAATAAAATAATGGTCCATTCTCCCAAACTGATCTATATATTCAATGTAATCCCAACCAAAAAATCCCAGTTTGTTGTTTGGGGTATAAATTGACAAGAAATGATAAAATTATAATAGTATGCAGAGATCTAAGCATAACCAAGACTATCTTGAAGAACAAATCTGTAGGACTTACACTTACTTAACAAAACCTGTTATAAACCTATAATGGGTAAGCCAACATGGTATTGGTGCAAAGATACACAAGTAGAAAGGTAGAACAAAATAGTGAATCCAGAAATAGACCCACATGTGAATGGTCAGCTGATTTATGATAAAGTAACACTATAGTGCATTTGGAGAAGGTAAATGAAACTAGGTTAACTGGATATCCAAATAGGAAAATGTATATATATTTATTTATTTCAGGAAATTATGGGGGTACAAACATTTTGGTTACATGTTATGACTTTGCCATGATGATGCCATCCCAGCCATGATTTGAGACGTGTCCTTTCTCCCCTACAATGCTCACCATGTCAATTAGTTGTGAGTTTCCCCACCCCCAACTCCACTACCCCCAAGGAATATTACTACCATGTGAGCACCTTAGTGTTGATCAGTTAGTGCCAGTTTGATGGCGAGTACATGTGGTGCCTATTCTTCCGTTCTTGTGATACCTCACTTCAGAGGATAGGCTCAAGCTCTATCCAAGAAAATATAAGAGGCACTAGATCACCATCGTTTTTTATAGTTGAGTAGTATTTCATTGTATACATGTACCATATTTTATTAATCCACTCATGGATTGATAGGCACTTGGGTTGTTTCCACATCCTTGCTATAGTGAATTGTGCTGCCATAAACATTCTAGTGCAGGTGTCTTTATTATAGAATGACTTTTGTTCCTTTGGGTAGATGCTCAATAGTGCTATTCCTGGATCAAATGGCAGTTCCACTTGTAGCTCTTTGAGGTACCTCCAAATTCTTTTCCACAGAGGGTGCCCTAATTTGCATTCCCACCAGCATTATATACAAATGCCAATCCCAAGGGATTGCATATCTAAATGAAGAAGGTAGGATAATAAAGCCATTAGAATAAAATAGTAAAATAATGTCTATGGCTTTAGAGTAGGTCAAAATTTCATAAATAGACACTGAAAGTGCTATCAGAAAGGAAAAATCTGATTAATCAGACTATATTAAAATTAAGAACCTCTGCTTATCAAAACATGGCGCTAAGTGAAAAAGTAAGCCATAGAGTGAGAGAATAGATTTACAATACACATATCCAACAAGGACTCATCCAGAATGTATTAAGAACTCCTCCAAATCAAGAAGAAAAATACAGGAAACCCAGTAGAAAATTAGACAAAGCATTAGAGCAGCAACATTAAAGCAGTGGTTAAACAAACGATCAATAGCATAGGAAAAGGTACTCACCTTTCTTCATCATCAGGGTAATGTACCCTAAACCCACAAAGCAATACTAATGCACACCTACCAAAATGGTTAATATGACAAAGACACACAATAGCAGGTGTGGATGAGGTTATGAAACAAATGAAACTCTTACACATTACCAGCAGGCATGTTCTATGATACAGCCACTTCAGAAAACTAATGGACAACGTTTATACTAAAGCTGAACATATACATGCCCTATCACCCAGAAATTCCACCTCCAACAGAAATGTCCCTATCTACACCAAAAGACATGTCCAGAAGTTTTCAGAACAGTGCTATTCAAAATTGTCAAAAATAGAAGAGGAATCAATTCCCCTCCATTAAAAGTATAATGGATAAATTGTATATTCATATATAGGAACACTATAAACAATGCGAGTCAATATACTAATACTATACACAAGAAAGTGGGCAAATCCCAAGCATAATATCAAGTAAAAGAAGCGTAAACTGAAGAATATATTTGGATCATTGTAATTATATAAATTTCAAAAACTGCCAAAACTCATTGATAGTGTTGGAAGTCCAGAGAGTGGTTAACTTTGCTGGCAGTAATGCCTGGAAAGGGACACATGAGGAGATTCTGAGATGCTGATGACATTCTCCTTCTCGAGGTGTGTCCATAAAACTGCACACTAATGATGTAGGTACTTCTCTTTGTGTGTGTTAGACCCTAAAAATGAAAGCAAACAGAAAACTCCCTAGGTGATTCTAATATGTAGCCAGAACTGAGAACCACCAGTCTAGAGCTCACATCTCTATCCTTCCTTTCTTTCTTCCCTCCCTTTCTTCCTTCCCTGCTCACCCCACCCACCACACCTCCTCTTCCCAGTTCTCTGCCCCCGACGTGCTGAGAAGTGTTCTAGGTGCAAAGGATAAAGAAAAGAAAATGCTATCATCTTTACCTTAAAAGATGCTAAGTGTTTTCTTGTCAATTAACTTCAGCCTGCCTCCTGACAAGACTCACCTGTGTACGCTGCAGTGGTTACAGGATTATCACTAATTTCAAAGTTATCGCTAAGTATAACTGCAAAGAAATACCTGCATGGCCTTTCTGAATAACCGTAGTACTAGTTAGTCCACAGGACTTGACCGCATAATGGGCATACTCTGTTGCAATGGTATTAATTAGCTGGGGTTGCAGCGGGTTCACTTTGACCCCAGGTGTAACAGAGCATGTATAGTAATGAGCTGAGTTACTGGCATCAGGTTTCTAGAACCCACACAATGTTTCAGCTGTATCTGGCATAAGGACCAGTCCTATTCTCAGTCAACACCACAGGCTTTCCTGAGCATAATTATTATAATCCTCTTTTTTTTTTCATATTCACTCATTTATTCACTCGACAACTACTTTGTGCCTGTAGCAGTGGACAAACATAGACACAACATCTGGCCTTAGGGAGCCCACATTCCAGTGGATGATAACAGCTGACATTCACTGAGTGGCTGCTCTTGTGCCAGACTGTACTAAGAGTTTGACGTGCATTATCTCACTTTAATGCTCACAAAAATCATCCAGGTTAGTACCTGGGCATTTTTTGTTTGGGGACCACCCAGGATCCACAATTCTTAACAGCCACTGTCTCCCCTGATAGATTGTTCTTCTCACATGATACTCTCTAGAGCAGGACTCTCAGACAAAGGCTCCACCCTCCCCAGCCACGTGTCAAGATGTAACCAGTGAGGCCAAGCAAGTGCTCCTTGCCTCAAATCTGCATCTTGGACTGGGGGACAATGAGACTGAAAACTTTTTCTAGTCTGTCTTTTGCAAGTAGTGTGAGAAAATTAGGCTTTCTTCTCTCCCCCTTATTGTTTCCTTTGCCTCTTTCAACATTCTTGCTCTGAAATAGATAAGTAAATAAAGCAAGATCTAGACTTTGTGGGTGTTCAGAACACGTCTCCAGGCTCATATCTTTGTCTCCAGGCACTTCCAATAACCAAACCACCTGCTGACATCAAAAGTCAAAGCAAATCATTTTTATCTTTCACAGCACACTCTGTCTCTTAAGAACGTGGCTATTGATCATTTGACCATGGTCATTATGCCAAGGTTTGTCTTCATGAGCAAACACGAGATGCTCTGACCTTGGCCTGCATCCTGCCTTTAGCTCACACTCCTTCTGACTGCTGTAACCAGAAACTCTAAATGTCAATGGCTAAGGGACTTGAGAAGTTAGGAAGGCTTTGCCTTTGGGCATAAATTCCCTTCTGCCTGTACCGTCCCTCTAACTCAGATAAGCCATCCTCATAAGAACACTTATAAAGTTTGAAAGAAAGGGACATTGGTTAGTTAGTTCACTGACTCCAACTTCAGGTCCCAGACGAAATGTTGCTTCTCAGGGCAACCCTCCCTGAACCCTCCAGAATAATTTAGGTTCCCATATCACAAAATTTCACAGAACCATAAAATTTTTTCATAAAACTTAGTCCAATTGCAACTAATAATATCTTTTGTGATTATTTGTCTCATTTACCAATATATCTCCAGCACCTGGCACAATGCCTGGCACATAGTAGATGCTCGGTAAATATTGTTGAGTGCATGAATGAATGAATGAACGAATGGGTGAGCCTCATAAAGAACTTACTGTTGGCCGGGTGTGGTGACTCACGCCTGTCATCCTAGCACTCTGGGAGGCCGAGGCGGGCGGATTGCTCGAGGTCAGGAGTTCGAAACCAGCCTGAGCGAGACCCCGTCTCTACTATAAATAGAAAGAAATTAATTGGCCAACTAATATATATACAAAAAGTTAGCCGGGCATGGTGGCGCATGCCTGTAGTCCCAGCTACTCGGGAGGCTGAGGCAGGAGGATCTCTTGAGCCCAGGAGATTGAGGTTGCTGTGAGCTAGGCTGATGCCATGCCACTTACTCTAGCCTGGGCAACAAAGTGAGACTCTGTCTCAAAAAAAAAAAAAAAAACGAACTTACTGTTACTTTTTCATTATTGGAAGATTCGTTTTTCTTCTATAAGATTATTTTCTCTTACTGTAGCTAAAGCACATCAGCTCTTACTTTGTCCTCAGTAGAGATGGGTGGCAAAGAGGTGGCCAGCAGCTCCCATGCCAGAGTCCTTCATATAATTATAAATCATAACAAAGATGATTATTCTAGGGTTTTATGTCTTGCTGATTTTATCTGAAGAGTCCTAGGTCATGGTGTCAAGCTCCAAAAGGGAGGAGGGACTTTATAGGTAAAGTCGTCTACACCCTCCATTCCTTTGCAGTGAAGTCGTACTTGGGAGTCCGGTTCATCTTGGTAATTTTGTTGAGATCTTGGCCAAGTCCCTCCAACTGTCTGCTCTTGGGTCTCTTCTCTACAAATCATAAAACTGGACTGGACCAAACAAAGGGCACTCAACATATCTGTAGTCCCATACTTCTGTTCATTCAGCAAATATTTTTAAGAGTCTAGGATATGCCTAGTCTTGTCATAGACACTGGAGACTCAACAGTGATCTAGAGAGAAGAATCTTTCTCCTTCAAGGGAGTCAATCAAAACTGGGGAGAAGAGGGTGGTTAGGGAAGTCTTTCTGGCACAGAAGTTGCCTAAATAAGTGATTTATCATGCATTATAATCAACTGCAGGGCTTGTTAAAACAGATTGCTGAACCCCATCCCCAGAATCTGATCATCTTTGGTGGACCTGAGTTCTGCATTTTTAACAAGCTTTCAGGTAATGCTGAGCTGGGGACCAAACTTTGAGGACCACTGAGCTGAACAAAGCAGAATATTATAAGAACACAGTTCATAGAACTTAATAAATATTTGTTGAATGAATAAATGAATGAATGGATCAATCAGTCAATCAGCCAATCAGTATTAATCCATCACTACATCAGTAGCATAAAACCCCTACAAAAAGAGGTCATAAAGTTGGGTTTTGCAAAAGTTGATTTATTTGGAAGCTAAAAACGATTTTGCCCCTTCTCTTTCTGTGGTCTATAACATGACTCATTGCTAACAAAAATGGTATGGCTGAAATTAATCAAGCTGCTTTTCTCTATTTATGTCTTGCTTTATCTAGAATTGCAATGGGCATTGCCTCCTCTGCGGTATAATTCAGGCTGACTCACCTCCCAAGTCACTAACAGAAAGGTCAGCATGGTTCCAGTTCACCCCTGAAGGCACATCCGGAGCTATTGATCAGGAATTGCACATCAGAGAGATTAGCCCACATCATCTGGGTGTTTTGACTGCCTTGACAAGTATCAAGTAGGTTGGCTGGACTAAAGATTAAAAACTCATGTTGGCAGTCAGCAGCATAGAAAATCACAATGCTGGTCCAATAGAGAGTACTAAAGTGCATAAGCTTTGTTCATGTTCAGACAGAGGTGGGGGTAAGTCCTGATTCTGTCAACTATGAGTTACACAATCAATGTCTCTAATCCTCAGTTCTTTCATCTTTTTAAAACTTGCACAGTTTTAAAAGTAATAAATAACTGGTAGGATTGTTGTACACAATGCCCATAGTTGTTTAGCACAACTCTGATACATTAACCACTCAACACATTTGAGCTAGTTTTGTTATTCATTAGCAGACTCGAACTTTCATCATCACACTTATTAATGCTTTTATACATTATTTTTTATAAATAATAAACTTAGTGTTCGCATGTCCCCTTCAATTACTTTTAGGCTGGGTCTGTAGTAGGAATTTTACTGCTTGGATTTTCAATTCGGGGCCAGAGAATGTAGTGATTCATATGCAGCTAACTTCTCTTTGCCACGCAGTATAAAGATTTCCACACCAGACCAGGACTCATCCCCTGTTAAACATACCAAGAAGAGAGCTGTAGAGGAAGATAGCTGTTTTCTTGAAAATCATCCTTAAAAGGTAAGAATATAATATTTCCAGTTTCCCTCCTCTTCAGTCTTCAAACCTTTTATTGAATTTACCAGTATTGCATAGGATATGAAAATTGAATGACAAATGTTTTCTATAGCTTAAGGGTCAAACATGCCTGGTTTCCAGTCCGGGATATACCACTATGAGCTGTGTGATCTTGGAAAAGTTATTTAAGTTCTTCCCTCCGTCTCTTTTTCATCATTCTTAAAATAATAACATTGCTAGTGGAAGTATGGTGAGGATTGAATCAGTCAATGCATTTTCCAAAACCCCCAAAATGCCAAGTGCTGCGTGTCAGCGAGGTGAACTTTCAGCATCTTATCCTGCTGTGAGACCCTCATTCTAATACTCCTGGATTTGTTAAAAGAGCCTGTGCCCTTCAAGATTGGAAGGGTTTCAATTATATCCCCTTTCAACCTCTTTTTTAAAAGTATAAAACCCCTAATCCTTTTAGAAAGTCTACATTTCTTTCATCCCTTAGAATGTTATAGTCACCCGGCAATCTCTCCTACAGGGGCTTCTCTGGTCCATCTGGCAACACTTAACAAGACCTTTCTAAGGTAGGCCTTTCATCTACATTGCCAAAATAGTGCCTTGTCCTTAATAGGCACTCAATTAATATTTGTTGAATAGATGAATGAATAAATGCAGCCAAGACATGCAAAAGTAATGGTGGTATTAAGCTAAAAATAAGGCAGCTTTGTTCCTCTGTAGACATGCACTGGGGCTGAATTACCACATGCCCTCCAAAGAATTGTTCCAAATCAGTCACTCATAAGGAATTGTACAAAGCCCTATTAATCATAATGCTATTATAAAACACAAGGGTGGGAAAGGGGACTGTCTCCTCTCCATTAGGCGCCCTTTAATTCTTAATCTGGCCAAAAATCTAGTCAGAGCCAAGATCAAAGGGGAAACCCCTCAGAACTCCTCTTCAGGTGCTTTTTGTTGGCTGAAAATTGGCAGAAATCTACCAAGTTTAGAACCCCATGGACTGCGAGTGAACCTTTCAAAGGGTAAATTAGATCATTTACTCCCACGCTTAAAACTATCCAATGACATATTGTGACACTTAAAATAAAACTCAAACTCCTCACTGTAGCTTAAAACGCCCTATGTGATCTGGGTCCTGCCTACCTTTTTACTCAGCTATCGTTTTCTCAGAGAACCAGCCCCTCTCACTCCCCCACCTCCGATGAACACTTCTTACCCCTTAAGGCAGAAGTCTGCCAACTTTTTCTGTGAAGAGCCAGAGAGTAAATATGTTAGGCTTTAGGGGTCAATACCATCTGTCCCAACTGGTCATCTCTGCCACTGTATGAAGCAGCCACAGAAAATGTGTAAACCCATGAGTACGGCGATGTTCCAATAAAACTTTGTTTACACAAACAGGAGACCGGCTGGATTTGACCCATTGGCCCTTCCTAAGATAAGACCCGTTCCATCACTCTCCATCCCCACACCTTGCTTAGTTGCTGTGGAACATTTTCTCATCTGTCGCTTCCCTAGTTTGACCACTGGGATGTGAGGCTCTTGAGAACAGGACCTTTGTTCTGTCGGCCGCAGTGTCTCCAGCACCTAGGACAGCTCCTAGCACGCTGTGTCTGTTGAATGAACGAGCATTTTCTCTGTCACTTTAGCTCTCACTCACTACCCAGACCTCCCTTCAGTTCTCAGAACACTCTAGGCTCCTTCTTGCTCCCTGGACTTTGCACTTGCCTTTGCCCTGTGCCTGAAGCACCCTACTCCCTTTTATTCACGTGTCTGCCTCTTCTTTCATTCGGGTCTCAGATTGAATGACCCTTCGTTGGAGTGGCCTTTCCTGGTCATGCTAAGCAAAGCCCCCCAGAAGCCGCAGCCACTCTGTCTTATTTTCTCCAGAGCACTTTTTAAGAACTGGAATTATTTTTTTTTCTTGATTCTTGTACATCCTCCCCCCATGACTCCAGAAAGTTTCTCAGCCTCATTAAAACCTAGAAAAGTATATGACGCATAGCAGGTTTTCAATAAATATTTGTCTAGAACAGTGCTTTTCAAAATTTAATGTGTTTCTAATTCACCTAAATGTCTTGTTAAAATGCACATTCCAAGTCAGCAGGTCTGGGCCAGGGCCTTGAAATTCTGCACAGTCTTACAAGCGCTCCGGGGATGCTGATGTTGTTGGCATATGGACAATACCTTGAGCAGTGAGGGTCTAATCACTATTTTTGACGGCCAGGCAAACATACAGGAAGTGGGATGTAGACTGAGCATCCTGCAAAAGCCATCTGAGGCAGCCTGAGCCAAAGATCAAAGTGAGAGACCAATCCCATCCTTAAAAGGCACATCCAGTGCAAAATGATAAGGACAGATTTTCCTGAGTCACTTAAGTGGTTTCGGCCTCAGGCACCAGGCCTTCAATGAACAGGAATTGACAACATTTTCCATATTAAATTCACCTTGAAAATGCTGAATCACCCATGGAGAACCAAAATGAATCTCTCCTCATCTCGTGTTCAGTCGTGTCTTTCTTTGAACCATTCTATTGAGTATATTAGGAGTTGCCTGCTCCACACCTAGTTGTGGTGACCCCGAGAGACCTCATGTTTCTGCAGAGCCACAGCCCATGCTGATAGTGAGATATGGTGCTGAGGACCTGAAAGAGGACTCCCTACCTCACAGCTGCAAGGGGGATGTGTCCAGCAGGGAAAAACAATATGGCAGAGCAATTAAAAGCTATCACTCTGGAGTCCGATTACCACTTAATCTTTGTGTGACCTTCAGCACAATGCCTACACTTTTCATGCTTCAGTTTCTTCCTTTTAAATGGGATAATAATGAAACCTGACACACAAGGTCGCTGTGATAATTAGGGACGGTAATACTTGTAAAGTGTGTAATATGCACAGTGCATGGCACACGTGCATATGAAGGAATGTTAGTTGGAATTCTTCAAACTATGTGCTTGTTTGTTTTTGAGACAGGGTCTTGGTCTGTCACCCAGGCTGGAGTGCAGTGGTATAATCATAGTTCCCTGTAAACTCAAACTCCTGGCCTCAAGCAATCCTCCTGTCTCGGTGCCCAAAGTGCTGGGATTAAAGGCATGAGCCACCACACTCAGCCTTAGTTTAAATTCTTATTCTGCTTCACCACGGAATATTGTTTTCTTGTTTATTGAAAATTATCTCAATTCTAGAATTCACAAAGTGGCTCCAAACACAATATTTAACACAATTATTTTAACATAATAGTTAAAATAGGGAGTGCTTGCTATGTACCACGCAATATATTAAGTGCTACTTTGTCTCATCTAATCTTGAAAATAAATCTATGAAGTAGATCTTGGTATCTAAATTTCGCAGATAAGGAAACTGGGGCTTAGGATGGCAAAGAAACTTTTTAAAGATCACTCAGCTGGTAGGGTTGGAGTAAAGATTTGAGCCCAGGTCTGGCTGATCTCCAGCTTTTAACCACCTTGCTGTACCACCTTGCTAGTTAGTTTATGAATCTAAGCATAGATTTAGATGTCCTAGCTCCAAGACAGGATCTCTTGCCATCATGACACCAACCGTTTGGGTGGCTTTCTCTCTTCTAAGTGAGAACGTTTTGGTTGATGGTTATCAAACATACTTCCAAGTCTGGCAATCAGGTTCTGAGTTCTATTCTTATGGTTTCTCTTAGTTTGGTTTCCATTTGTTTGTTTAATTTTTGCCACTGTAAAAATGTCCCGTTTGACAGAACTTCAGCCCAATGAACGTCATGACTTCAATTCTCAAGGATACTTCTTGATGGCCATGCTGTTTCTCTTATGTTCCAGTTATTTATTGCTGGTTAGCAACCATTCCAAAATTTGGTGGTATTCCCACTACATTCCTGTGTTTCAGGAACTCTGAAATGGCATGGTAGGCACAGCTCTTCTCTGTCTGCAACATCTGGGGCCCCAGTTAAGAATACTTGGGGCTACGGGATGACTCTAATGTCTAGATGCTCGAGCCATCCAGCATGCCTGGCATGAGAGCTGGGATGAATCCAAGTCTGGGCTCAGCTGGAACTCTGGGCAAGAGCATCCCAATCCGAGCTCTTCATGTTTCTTGGGCCTTTCACAGCATGGCAGCTACATTCTGAAAGATGGTATCCCAAGTGGGAGTGTCTTGAAGAGTAAGTATTCTCGCACTCAGAAGTCATATGGTTCACCTTTTATTTGTATTCTATGGTACAAGTGAATCACTAAGAAATACCCAGATTCAATGGAGGGGAATTAGACACTACCTCTTGAGGAGAGAAGCAAGGCCGCAGTATTTAAGAGCATGTGGGAGGGGAGGTATTGTTGTGGCAATCTTTAGAAAAATGCAATCTGCTGCAACCTTCAACTCCACACTTTCCCTATTATTTCATCATATTGAGCATCAAATAACTTGCAAGAGGGCAAAAACCTCCCTGCCAGCCTCAAATGTGCTAGCAATGAGGAGAAAAGTAACTTACCCAATGTCCTTTACATTCTCAGAAAACATTGCCCTTCATTCTGTAGCATGCCTTCAAGCCATGAACAATAGAATTTAATGGAGGTTTTTGGAATTCCAAGAGGTCTTTCTTAGGTAAAACCAAGGGAGCCCTAAAGTGAGAAAAATTCAACTGAAAGAACCTTATCATAAATAGAATTACTCATAAATGATAGAGACATGTATATGATTCTTATAACACAATGAGGTAAATGATATTCCAAGTTCTTTATAGTAAGAAGAAAATTGAGGATTAGAAATAGGTCAAGTTTTACCCAGAGAGGATGTGGTAGAGCAAGGATTCAGGCTCAACTCTTTTAGACAACCATAGCCATTTAATGATAATCTTCCTTGGAAATCAGTTAGTTTCAAAGTTGCTTTATTCGTCAGGACTCTTTGTTCCAGGTGACAAAAAAAATCAACCAATGTTGATGTAAGAGGCAAATCATGCCAGTTACAGGAGCTTCAGGCATGGCTGGATCTAGGAGCTCCAACGATGTCATAGTAAATTCTTTCTCTGTCTCTTGGTCCTCATTCCTTTTCTTTTAGTTTCATTCTTAAGCAGGCACTGTCCTTGTGGTGACAGAGATGACCACCATCAGCTACAGGCCTATATCCTACCACCTAAGCAAAACCAACATATATTTAGATTCCTTTCTCTATAAATTTGAGGAAGTAGTTCTTTTATCTCTTATCTCAATTTAATTGTTCTCAGTTGGGTCACAGCTCATTATATTCATGTCAATCTCATGTGAGGAGGGAGATGAAATAAGGTGGTTGGCCAGGTCTTAGTCAGTCCTTCACAAGCAACTTGGACTATGCATGGAGGAAGAGTGATTTCCCTAAAGAATATCAAGGTGAAATACCCAATGACAAAGTAATGGACACTAGGCAAGCAAAAACATCAGGTGCTGACTACATCCTCATTTTGCAGATGGATAATCTTGTAGCTGGCAAGACTGATCCTTATTCCATTTTTAGCCATTCCTTCCCTCTGGCTCCCAGTGTTCTATTATTGCATCTGTTCCTCCTTCCTTAGAGGAAAAGAGTTGACAAATTTTTTCACACTGAAGCATGAGTCACTCAATCACCAAGAATCCTTGCATTCTAGTTTCTATAATGAGCATTCACTCATTTGACTAATATCTATTGAGCATGCACTATGTAGCAGGCTCGTGCTAGGGAAGCTCTGCAAATACAGAGGTGAAATAAGACAAGCACATAAGGGGTAGAAACATACAGTTAGGTAGAAGGAATAAGTTCCAGTATTTGATAGTATAGTAGGGAAATCATAGTAATAATAATTTATTGTACATTTCAAAATTGCTGGAGGAGAATTGTAATGGTCCTAACAGAAAAGACAAATGTTTGAGGTGATGGCTATCCCAATTACCCTGATTTGATCATGATACACTGCATACGGGTATCAAAATAGCACATATACCCCCAAATATGTACAACTATTATATATCAATAGGAATGTAATAACTAAAAAATAAAACAATGCCTGAAAAGAAAGACAGGACTGTTTTACAAAGATTCGAGTATGTATTAGTATTATAGTAGAAAAAATAAACTATTTTCATTTAAAAAGAAATTAAGGTCATGAGAGAGATGGAAAATACTCAGTTATTTTCAAATTTGAGGAGTTCACAAAAATTTCTTGGAGCTGCTTTCTGTACTCCAACCCCAAACCCAGAGCTCTGATTCAGCAGAGTAAGACCCAGGCATTTGAATTTTATAAAGCACTCCCAGGTGATTTTGATGAAGATAGTTTGGGGATTTTATTTTGAGTTTCACTGGCTTAACTCAAAGAAATTATTCTTCAGTGGCTACATTTCTGAAATCACTGAACGTTCCTGAAAAAGAGAACTCTTGGAGCAAGGACACCTTACCCTTCAAAACATGTTGCAGAAGCAACATCTGATCTGGCCTTGCTGAAAAGCACTCACCCCATTCCCACTTCCTCCATGTTGGGGTTTGCAAGGTGGACGAATGATTCCCTATGGTCATGTGACATGTGATAGTGGATGCTGTCGCGAATCTCCCTGTGTCCCCTTGGAATCGATCTCTTCACGATGAGGAGTGTTACCATGAACACCTGCGCCTCTCTGTCTGAGAGATTTTTGTCTGGCCATCAGAGCATCCTTGCCCCACGTGGGAGGAAGGATGGAGAGTGAATGACCCTAGGGCAGCCCTCAACCAGTGTCAGGTGGGGGTTTGGTAAATGCGTACCACAGATTTCTTCCTCTCCACTGGGATACCCGAGTCACGTTCTACACTGTCTCTCGAAATTCCCCAAAGGTGTTGAGCTCCAGCTGTCCGCAGTGGTGACCTGCTGGTGAAAGCTCCCCTCCTTGGCATTCTCCCCTATGTCATCCCAACTCCCCTCTGCTCCTAGTGCTTCCTGTCGTCACTTCCAGCGTAAATGACCTGTATGTTAATCCTTGTCTCAGGGTCAACTTCTTGGGAAGCCCAAAGTGAGCACCCATGTTTTTCTAATTGTAAAAGTCATGTGTTGAGCTTACCATTGTTCGTAGAAACATAAAGTGCTGACAATTGCCCTCACATGACACCACCAAAGAAGTGGTTCCAGTCAAGTATCTAAAGAATCAAGCCCGGGCTTAAATTAGAATGTATTCCTCAATATCTCTGACATGCCCCAGCTATCAAGCAGAAGATGCAGATGTTATTACTGTTACTTTTATTATTACCATCAACTCTGAAAAACACACTCAGTCTAAATCATGCTAAATAGTTATTCCAAAGAAGGATGTGGGGAAGGAACAGACTGATATTAAAATGTTATTGTACTAAAATAGTCATAGAAAGTGCAAAGAGTGTGTTTATTATGCAGAATGCATCCGAGCATGATTAGATGTTTGGCATAATAGGAACAAGGAAAGAGTGGAAAAAGCCCAGCCAAAAGCAGCCAGACTCAAAGATTTACGCCAAAAAAGAATGGATGAAAACTGCTTCTTGGGATTTAAATGTTGATGTGTAACTGCATCTCCCTTCTTCATCTACTTTCAAATGGTAACAAATCATTCTGATGATAATTGCGGAATGTGTCTATTTATGGCAATCTGGTGGCCCGTGGAGATCATCCCATTTCGCGTTCTATTGATTACCCTCCAAAATGATTCATGGGCTTTTAGAACAACCCAAAGGATAAATAGTGACTTCGACGCTTTGTCCCCTGATAGGAAGAGAAAAAGAAAAGAGAAATACTTGTTGAATGAACACATAACAAAGAAGACAAAATCAGAATTCAGAGATGAAGGCTGAAGGATAAATTAAATATATATATGTGTGTGTGTGTGTATGTGTGTGTGCGTGTATGCATTGCATGTGCGTGTGTGTGTGTGTGTGTGTGTGTGTATGATTAGGAGAGCTCTTTCAGACAAATACTCAGGATTTTTGTTCTCTGTTCTGGCTATAACCAACCACCAGGGAGAGATTGGTTTAGAAATTTGTTTTCAGTTCTACGATTCAGACTTCACGTCATGTTGTAGAAGAAAACACATAGTTGAAAAGCTAAAAACAATCTTGCTGTGTGGTTATTTTTTTCTGAGAATTTCAGATAGGTGCTACTTTTCTGAAACCATTTATTAGCTATATTCAGAAATTATGTCATTGAATCCACACTTTTACATCTAATTGTAACAAAACCAACCATTGCAGTCAGAATCTTTAGTTTGCAAGCAACAGAAAACTTGATTGGGTCTGGTTAACAAAGTCATTCATTGGCAGGACGGGGAAAAACTTTCACAACGAAGGGAAAAACTGAAGAACCAAACAGAAGAAAGATCACCAGAAATGAGTTCTGCTGTGGGGATTCTGGAAACAGGTACAAATTGACAAATTCATCAGACACTGGTGCTGGGATGAGCCAGTTTCCACTGTTTTCGCTGCCCTTCCACATGTCATTCCTTTAAACATTAGGAACCCAGGGAGAGAATCACCTGGCCAGCTTGAGTCCCAGGCCCACCTCAGCAGGGGGGCAGCAGCATGTCTGGAATGACAGTCCTACCAAGATGTCATGCAAGGGGGAGAAATAATCTCCCCAAATACTAGGTGTTAATAGAACCAGAAGAAGGGGACTGTGGCGCCTGAGGATCAGGCTGGAGGTATTGATAAATGATTAATGATTACTGAGATAACAGGCTCATAAAATAGGTGCCAGTCTTTGACTACCTAATGTCTCATGCATAGCCTTGCTGCTTTGCTACCTTGTCTAAAGTATTTTCTTTATAACCGTGGTAACCATCACACGAACATTAAACATTTTGTGGAAAGGCATCATTTTTGGAGGACATTATTCCTCGTCCCTAGCAAGCTTCTGCCTCCAATCCCTGAAGTTCTGCTAGCCCTCCCATTTACCCCTCCAAACCCTAAACACAGAAGCAGCCCTGCCTACCTACTCAACCTCTATTGCTGCTTATGGTGCCTTAAAGATTCAAGTGTGAGGATCAAATTGTGACTCTCCAAGTTCTAGCACAAGACCAATTGTTATGTGTGAGGAATGTGATGTTATAATTCCATGTGTTAGGTATTTTACATCTATAGTCACCTCTGTGCAGGTAAACCAACAGCATAAAACTGAAAATAGTAATGGTAATGCAACAGCCCTTGCAGCCCGCACGGATATATTCCAAGTACTTTGAAAACCATCACATTTTCAAATATACCTTTTCAAATTATATTTTTCGCAAAAATGAAAAAAAAGCACAACTGAGAAACTATAAATAACCCCCTCAGTCTTTAATGATTCTATAAATATGAGACTAAAGTCATTTGCAAAGCCATTAGAATAAATACCGGCTGCAGCAGTCATTGAAACAATTTCACAAATCATTTTTTCTTGTTTTCATCATAGGATCTGACTCACTGCTGAATATAACGTTCCCCTCTTTGATGTCTCCAATACATGTCATTTCCAGATAAGAACTCACAATTTTTAAACCTTTTCATGCCCACCACCAATGCCAGGGGGTTATTGGGTAGGGAGGGGAATAGACAATGAGTCGGGCTCTGGAGTTAGACTTCCCTGATTCCAATCCGGGCTCCAACATTTAGTACTGTGTGCATTTGAGAAGACCTCACTCTCGTGAGCCTCGTTTTCCTCGCCTGCAAAATTGCATGATGACAATATCTTCATGTGACAATTTATTTTAAGTACTTAGTAAAGTTTCTGGTACTTCATAAGTGCTCAATGTACATTAAGATATTTCATTTTTTAAAAAGTCTTTAAAATAATTATATGGGGAAACCCATTTTTCTGCAAAAATATGACAACAACAAAGCACCTTGAAATCTATATACTGTACTGGGTGCTCAGACTGGCTAGCTGACTCATTCTCCACACAATTCATAAAAATTCCTTTATGACATCCACCGTCAGGGTCACTTAAAAATAAATAACTGGAGTACTAAATCCATATGCACCCTGGATCTCATGCAGAGTTGACAAATAATTGGGGAGTAAAATGGCAAATTTTTAGAAGGAATGTTCCTGAAATGTCACCTTGCTTTGTGGCAAGAAAAAAGCATACTAAAGTTTGTGACAAAGTAATTCAAACATAATTGAGCTACAGAATGGTGTATGTGAAACTATAATCTTCTGAGTGATGTAAAACTTCAGGGATAATACAAGACCCATTAGTTTCCTGAAGCGATCATTCCATAATGGTAAAGTAGAGTTTCCCAGGAAACACATTGACGTTACTGAAATGGAGATATGTATGAAACAGGTATAAAAGTTCTATGATTGTCTGCCTTTATCAAAGATACGGCTTTAAAATATCATGGGAAAGGCTGGGCATGGTGTCTCATGCCTGTAATCCAAGCACTTTGGGAGGCCCAGGTGGGAGAATCACTTGAGGCCAGAAGTTCAAAGTTACAATGAGCAATAGGGTGACAGAGTATGACCTTTGCTAAAAAAAAAAATTTTTTTTTAAAAACCACTGGAAATACATTCATAGTAAAGTCTATATTACTACTAACATAATAACACCATAGTAAAAACATTGATAACTGCTATTCGGTGGCAAGAATTTCCCATTAATTCTCAAGGAAAATACCCTCCCAAGTTCATAATGGAATGTTACAAATGCTAGCTCAAACACAGAGCGTATGTACAGAACTTGCATGCGATAGAAATGTGGTACGCTTTATAAATGGCCTCAGGGAAGATATGTGACTCCAATTAAATAAGCAACCAAAAGATGTCAAATAAATATTCCTCTCAAGGACTCCTCTCAGCCCAAGAGGCCCAGGAGATTTAGCTAGAGAGAAATGTTCTAATAAGCATTTTACCTCTTTGGCAACACTACAGAGGAGTATCTTTCTAACAACGGAGCTTTGCTTGATCTACTACTGAGTCCTTTCACACAGCCTTGGGTTTCATTAGTTAGAGTAATGATCAGCAGATCTGTCTGCCCCTACACCCAGGTGTCAGAGCACCAAGAGACACCAGCATTACTCCTTCGATCCTTGTGGTTACCCATTCTTCCTCCAGCAGATATTTATTTAGCATACAAATACCTCTGGGAGAAGGCGGCACATTATTACTATTGCCTTATGAATTAATTCAAGGCAAACAAAAGCCATCAACATATGGGGAAAAGATATAGAAATATATGCTAGTGGTTTTGGAGGTGGGTGGTGATGCTATGACACATAAAGAAATGTAGTTGAGATAGTTTGGCGGACACACAATATTATTCTACTTGGATGCCACGTTTTCAAATTGTGATAGATGAGATTATTTCCAGCAAAGGTTTATTTCCCTTCCCTCACGCCACTTTAAGTGGAACACTTTCCTGCCTCACTGACTGTGAGCCCAGCCACGTGGCTCACTCCATCCAGTAAAATGCGGCCATGGAGTAAGCAGAGGCCTGTCCTTGTTTGTGTGCTTTCGCCTGCTCTCTTGCTCTCCTGCTATTAGTCACGAGAGGAACATGCCCAGGTAGGCACTGATCCAAAGAGAGTGAGCAGAACTGAACCAACCCATAACCTCGAGTGAACCAAGTCTAGCCAAGACGTAGCACGATACGTAGTCATTCTAGTTTACCTTCAGGCCACTGGGCAAGCAAAGTAAATGTTTGTTATTGCAAGCCACTGAGTTATGGGTGATTTGTGATGCAGCATTATTGAACAACAATTTTTCACAACTGAACAAAAATCAACAGATTAATAGAAACAGCTGATGTCAATTGAGCCCTCAGCTTCTGCCAGGCACTGAACTAAGGGCTTAATATTCATGATTTTTTTTTTTAATTTTTAAACAACTTGGAGGAGTGGGTCTTACTTTCCTATTAAAAATAAGTGATTGGAAGCAAAAACAAATAGGATTAGATCAAACTAAAAGTTTTCTACACAGCAAGTGAAACAAGGGAAGTGACAACCACAGAATAAGAGAAAAATTTGCAAACTATCCATCTGCTCAGGGGTTAATAACCAGAATATACAAAAAGCTCAAACAACTCAATAAGCAAAAAGCAAAAAACAAATAATTCAATTAAAATGGGCAAAAGATCTGAATAGATATTTCTCAAAAGAAGATATTCAAATGGCCAGCAGGTACAGAAAAATTGCTCAACATCATTAATCATCAGAGAAATACAAATCATAATCACAAGGAGACATCATCTCACACCAGTTAAAATGGCTTGTACTAAAAAGACAGCCAATAACAGATGCTGGTGAGGATGTAGAGAAAGGGGAACTCCTCCTACACTGTTGGTGGGAATATAAATTAGTACAGTCACTATTGAGAACAGTATGGAAGTTCCTCAATAAACTAAAAGTAGAACTACCATATGATCCAGCAATACTACTAGTAGGTACATATCCAAAAGAAAGGAAATTAATATATAAGAGAGATACCTGCACTTCCATATTTATTGCAGCACTATTCACAATAGTGCCAAAACATAGAATCAACCCAAGGGTACATCAATGGATGGATAAATAAAATTGGTATATATACACAACAGAATATTATTCAGCCATGAAAAGAATGAAATTTTGTGATTTGCTGCAATGTGGATGGAACTAGAGGACATTATATCAAGTGAAGCAAGCCAAGTGCAGAAAAACAAGTATCTGCTGTTCTCATTCACATGAGGGAGCTACGAAATAGATCTAATGAAGACAGAGAGTAGACTGGTGGTTACCAGAGGCCAGGTTGGAGGGGATGAAGGGGAAAAAAGGAATATAAATGTATTTATTACCATTGAATTGTACACTTAGAAAAGGTAAAGATGGTAAATTATATGAGCATAATTTACCTCAATAAAGAAAAAGAATTTAAAAAAAAATAATCAATTGGCCTAAAGCCACACAATTAGCAAGTGACAGAACTGAAATTGAAACCTAAGGCAATCTGATCCTAGTGCCCAGTTTTGTCCATTGTGCTGTACTGCCTAAGTGCTTATTTGTGTTAGTGTAGAAAGGTCAGATTGCAGCTTTCTACTGGTCTTGACTTCATTTGTCTTACATTAATAACTATATATTAAGTATTTATTATAAAAGTAAGTCTGACATACCGTAAGCTATCATTACTTGAATGTAAGTTAGCCACAATTAAGAATTTTACCATGTGGATATATGTAAAAATTTTAATCAGACAATGATACCTTAAAACAATAAGGGGAGAAAAACAATGTGGTTTTATGAATAACATATTCAACATGAATGAAGAGACTATCTGTAGTTATTCATGTTAAATAATTGTCACTAAATAAAATCTCAGAGGTTTAATTTTATTATCAGAACAAATAAATTCATTTGAAACCTAGGAAAAAATTCTATTCTAATTTTATCACCTTTCTTCCTGACAGCTTTTACATTCTAAATTATCTCTTAGACCCCAAGTTTGTTTTTAAAACAAAACCAAAAAAATCCTCTCAAACATGACATATAATCCTCTTCCTGGCCTCACTTTCTGATGCATCCAGCATGAGGAAAAACTAAATGAAAGCCAGAAAGTTCTTAGAAGAAAAATTCTTACATCCCCAAATAATATTCTAGGGTGTACAAAGAAGACATTCTTTTATCAAAAACAATTTTTGAAGCTTTTAAGAGTTAAAAAGGACAAAGTATCTAGATACAAGGTAGTAATATAAGTACTACTAGATACCAGATTACTGGGTAAATTCTGGGAATCTTAAATCACCTAATAAAATGCCCTCATTTTACATTTAAGTAAATCACAGAAAGTATTTGCAACGTCTTTGGCTGCACAACTAGTAGTGTTCGATGGAGATTTAGAATCTAGGTTCTCCTGATCCAACAAATCAGGTATCTTGTTTTGCCAGAACCAGATCAGAACCAGGAAAGTGATAAAGGTTTCTGGGCTTGGAGTCACAAACACAAACACCTATAAGGATCATCCAGGTAAAGCACATGAGTAGAGGTGGCCGGGCTCAGACCATGCGGGTGAAGAGGGCGGCGGAGAGATGAGAGACAAAAGCAAGCACCGTTGCTTCCCAGCCACAGGTCCTTCCTGACTCGCTAACAGAACCCTGATTTTGTTCAGGTGACCGTGTCCCAGCCCTGGGCAGTAGATCAGGATTGATGTCAACAAATCATGGTAATCCCATTATCCTTTGCTGGCAGCTGGGTGGCCATGTGACTCACCTCTGGCCAATGAGAACCAAGGAAGGACTATAGGTGGCTTCTGGGAAAGATTTCTCTTCCCAGAAAACAGAGATAGGCAAGCACAGAGCACTACATTTTATGACTCCTCTCCCTTCTTACTCATATGACAGGTGATTAACAACAAAAACAAAAAGCCATCAAGGATGGCAGCGAAATACCACTGCGAAGCTCTTGAATGAAGCCCGGAGAAACCTCCCCTCTGGGCTCTTTGTTAAGCATGCACTAAATGTCCCTGCGGTTCAAGCTTCTGTTACTTGCAGCAGAATGCATTCCTGTGAAATCACCCATTTTTAAAATACTGACAACTAAATCAAATTATTAAAGCATTGCAGATATCCAGCAAAACATATCTTGAGGCCACAGCACTGTAAGTCTCCAGAGCTGTGTGTATCAAGTTCGTAAACTCTGCCCTAAATTAACTACCCATTTTCCTGGCTGATCCTATAGAAAACTCACAAAAGGACAATCAAAAAGCAATTATTATGTGAGCACTGAATCCTGCAGACATAATAGGTCAGGTTCGCCTTCTTCTGGACTCACGAAGAAAAGGAATGGCTTCTCCATGCAACTGGGCTTGGATTTAAAAAGAAGGTTGAATTATTTGGTCGTAGGATTGCATCTGTTCAGGCATTTCAAGGGGTCTGTTTTCCAAATTGATTTGTCATTCTTTGGATAAGATCTCAGAAACTGATTGCAGAGCTACTTGGAACATGGGATTCATGCAACTCTCATCAAAAAAAAAAGGACAAAATGAGACCCTTTATATGTCAATAATCAAACCAGAGACCTGCTGCTACTCTCAGGTTTGTTGTGTGCCTTCAAATACTTCCCCAGAGTGAAATAAAAATAGCAGCAATGGCATTAACAGCAACAGCAATAGCAATGGCCTCCATCCAATCTAAGCATTGAAACAGATCTCTGTTGTTTTTATGTTGGGAGACTGCTCTCCTCTGCCCCATATGGTACTGATGAAACTGTGAATCCCAGGGGCTTGCTTACCTCATACACGCAGGGAAAAGCAAGCATGACCCATGTCTGGCCACTCATCTTCCTGTGTGATTGCAGAGACATGAATCAGAGACCCTTTATAAGAGTTGATATGTGGACACAGAGGCATAGTGTCTTTCTACCTCCATCATCTGCACTGTAAAGAAGACCACCTAACCATCACATGGATAAAACCTGTCTCTGTAAAAGAAGTCAAGTGATTTATGTGTATCCTAGAGTTGGGGACAGAAACAGAGCCCCAACAATGGATCTTAAATTCCTGGATCCAGCTGTGCCTGAAAGAGGTTCACCCTTTGGATGTTTTAATTAAGTAAGCCAATGAATTCTTGGAGAAATATCGTTAAGGAATCAGAACAAAAGGTCCCAGCGTGCTGGGAACATGGAGCAACTAAATGTAAACCATACTGACTGCATAGGGTGGTAGAAGGGCAATTTTAATCCATATCCATATTAGAAAATGTTCAAGGGAAAGAAAAGGAGTGTTTTTAGGAACCAAAACAAAAAGAAATAAATAACATAGTACATAGAGGAGAAATATAATAATTTAAAAAAACCCCAAAAACCTCCGGTTTTTATTCTTAACAAGTAACCCTATCTTGAATTGTCTGTCTTCTTTTTACTCTATTTTCCCCCCTACCTCCAAATAAGATGTGTATTTTGCAGACAGAATACTCGGAAGCTCTGTAGACAGGCGTCTTACAGGCCAGGAAAAATCTCTCTTCTTAAGTGTTGCTTCTTGGTCATTGTTAACAAATTATGTCATTTCACTGACAAATAGGGATAAACATTTTATGCATTCTGCATACATGTTTTAGGGTCAGGTAGATTTTGTTTGGGGTCTCAGCTCTGCCCACACATAGCTAACTTGGATGACACTTAGATAAGTTACTGAAACCCCATATGCCTCAGGTTTTTCAGGAGTAAGACAGGTTTTGGTGAGCATTGCCCAAGTTGCTGTGTGTAGAAGTGTGCAGCACAATGCCGTGTGCATTTATAAGCTCAATCAGATGAATGTGACACTCAATCCTTTCTTGCTCTCGGGTGTTCTTTCAATCTCTTGGTTTACTTTTCCTGTGATTTCTCCCTTTTCCAGAGTCTTCTCTGAATATATTTTATTTGCTTCCCTCCAAGAATATAGTGTGATGGAGAAGACATACTTGATTGAGTGGTGTTTACAAAATCCACTTCCCAGATTTATGCCTCGCACTCCCAACTTGTATCTCCAACTGCTTCCTTGACATTTCCACTTAGATGTCCAGTAGGCACATTGAATGTAATACAGACCAGTGGAACTCTTGGTTTCCTCCACACCCTTAAGCCCATTCTTTCCTCAATCTTCCCCATCTGAGAAAATGGCACCATCATCTACCTCATGCCCCATATATTTTTCTCCTTTGATTCACTTCCCATAACCAAGTCTTCAGCAAGTCCGACTGGCACTACCTCCTAAATACATTATATACCCCATATTCTTCCCTTACTGCCAATGCTATCATCCTAGTTCAAGCCACCATCAACTCTTACATGCCCTCCTAGAGTCCCAATCAGTAATGAGGTCACAATTGGCCTAAGCTGCTTACCATGAGATGTTTCTGATAAAGACAGAATTGATCTCTAACATCGTGACTGTTTTTTCCTGGTACCTTCAAGATCATACACAACCAAGGAGAATGCAGTGCAAGCTAGAAAAGTTAAAGCACCATCTCACGAATTTTCTCAATGCAGGACAAAGCCTAGGAATTCTTGAGAAACAAGAATGTGAGTGTCAGGCTGGAAAAGTGTGGGCTGACATCACCTGGCACCAGGACACGTGTTTTTTCAACCTTAGCCAATCTTGCTAGGGTTATTTTCCCACCCCTGCAACACCAGGAGGGAGACTGGGCTTTTTAAGCTCATGAGAATTTCAAGGGAATCTAATGAATTAATTAGACTCTTGTGAAGTTCAATCAATCACTGCTCAGAGTCCTGAAAGAAAAGGTAGCAATTAATCTCAGGTTTCTACTGTTCGAACAAAACAAAAGCATTTAGGCTATTAGGTTACTAGACACAGAATTTTGATGACAATTATACTACCTTTTAGGAACAATAATATTCAATAGCAATTTCTGTTATTTTACCTACTAACAACTGAAGTTATTCACTATTTACTCTGTGTTAGAAAATATGTCAAATACTTTACATGCGTTATATGAAAGTGCTTAGTAATAATTATAATCGCTAATAATGCATCACTCACTTAATGCTATAATAATTCTACAGGGTATTATTATTCCAGTTTATGAACTAGGAAACCAAGAGTGACCCAAGCTAAGTAAATTGCTCAAATCCAAACTACTAGTAAATGGCAGAGTCAGAAATAATATCAGGTCTCTCAGATTCTACATGCCATAAGTTATTACTTTATTGAGCGCCTACTATGTAACAGGCATTTGGAATGCATTGTTTCTAACCTTCACTAAAGTACATGAAAAGTAAAAGTTATCTGCATTTTAAAGAGGAGGAAACTGAACCTCCAAGAGGTTAGTTAAGTGGCCTAAAGCCAGACAACACAAGGCAGAGCTGTGATTTAAACGTAGAGCTGTCTGAATCCATGGCACTTATTTTTCAGTGGAGATATATATGTGTAAATAGTAGATAGATATGCATATACAGTACATGTATGTGTACATTGTTGATACATATTTTTAGTAGGCATATATGTATACACAGTGTGTATATAGATACACAAGTGTGTGTGTATGTGTAGTTTGTTAAGGCTAGTCAGCTGGATTTATAAAAAAGAACCACATTTTCTTTGACTCCCGGAGACCATATGATTTGTTTGTTTTCCCAAGAGTACAATGTCCTTGCTGATCAATACAGAGCTCAGGAGTGAAAGCCAGTACCCTGAGCCCCAAATTTGTTCTGGATAAAGCACTGTTGATGGCTTCCTTCTTCCTGTGAACCTCTGAGCCCTCACTCTCCCTGAGAAACCTTCCTCCTCCTCCCACCTCCCCTCCTGGAGCCAATGCCGGCGACGCGTGTGGAATGACTCACTGAAACACGTTGTAAAAACGGACAGATCTTTCCGGGGCTGTCAGCCAACACTGAGAATTTTGGTATAGTCCATCAACCAAATGGAACTCGATTCATCTACATTAGGTTGACGGGAATGAGTCAACTCTCCAGGGCCTCAAACCTTTTATTTCAATTAGTCCAAATAAGTAAAGCAAATGCTTTTAAACCACTAAAATTCAACAAGCTGCCCACAGCTTCTCATAAATATTCCACTCCCAGCCCTCTTTACCTATTCACAGAAAGAAATTGCTGGAGTCCAAGGATAGCCTTTGCATAGGATCATTTTCTCTCTACTCATACGTGAACTGAAGCCTGTTGTTGCCAACATTCTAATTCTGTTGGCCACAGTTTTTTCCATGAGACTACCCTAAGTGAAGAACTCAGAAGATTAAAATGAGGGACCCCCCTAGAATGGAAAAGGATGTAGTTTGGGGTAATCCTTTACTTCCTGGATAAATACATGAAATTCCAAACGTTTATTATTCAATATTATTCAATATATGAAGACTTTTTGCTCCTTTTTACTGATCATGATGTGGAAGTTAAGAACACAAACTCTGAAATCAGACAGATTCTGAGTCTACCATTTATTAGCTGTGCAGACAGAGAGAGTTCTCTTAAAAACATATCACCTTTCTCTCACCTGTAAAGTGAGACTAATATTAATTCCTAGTTTATGGGATTTTCTTAAGATCAAATGAAATATAAAGCCCGTTATATAATTAGAACAATGTCTGTTCATAATAAGCACTCAACAAGTGATACATTATATCATTATCATCCAGGTATTGGACAATAATCTCTTTGCTGTAAGTAAGAGAAATCCAACATAAAAGGATTTAAGCTAAAAGTAAAATAAAACAAAAATATAAATAATGAAATAGAAATTTGGTGACTCACATAGCTTACAAGTCTAGAGAATTATGAAGTTCAGACATGGCTGGACCCAGAAGCTCAACTTGTATCATCACATATCTGAGTTCTCATTAGTAGCTTATATTTTATTATTGGAGAGAGAATTCCTCTTTTTGCAAACTCCGTAAACCTGTCATATACTGGGCTAAGAATCTTACCTAACCATCTCTCTCCCAATTGTTGTGGTTCTAACTGACCAGGCCTGGGTCATCTTCCAGAGATACAGGAATGGAGCAAACTCCACTTGACTTCTATGGTCTCAGAGTGGGGGATAAATAGTCCTCAAAGCAAAATCAAAATGCAATTACCAGAAGAAAGAGGACTGGGAACAAGAAAGGCAAAGGCAGCAGATGTCCGTTAAAGTGCCCAGGAGTTAAAACTGGCTTGAGATGTAAACTTCAAGACAGATGAATGATTCATCGTGTAGAAAACAGAAAACTTTGAAAAATGACAGAGTCCCCTTTTTCTAAAACTCACTCTTTATTCTGAATTCCTTCTTAATACATTGAGTCAAGTTAACAGTCTTTAGACTATTTTAAATTATTTTCAAGGCTGCTATACTCTGGCTGGCCACATACAGGATGGCATTTCACAGTTCAGTTAAAATCACTTCTAAAGATAGAAAAGTCTGAAGAGGCTGCTTCCCCTGTGGAAAGAAAGGGTACAGCCTGTGTCTCCGTGCACACCCTTTATTTAGTTCTCGACCCCAAAAAGTAGTTACCATTACAGGTTGAGTATCTCTTATTTGAAATGCTTGGGACCAGAGTGTTTTGGATTTGGGATTTTTTCAGATTTTAGAATATTTGCATTATACTGACCAGTGGAGTATCCCTAACTCAAAACATCTGAAATCCAAAACGCTCCAGTGAGCATTTCCTTTGAGCATAATGTCAATGCTCAAAAGCTTTGAGCTTCAGAGCTTTTCAGATTTCAGATTTTCAGATTTGGGGGGTGGGGTGCTCAACCTGTGTCACCATTTTACAAATGAGGAAACTGAGGCTCAGCAAATGTAAGTGAATTGCTAAAGCTACGTGGCTATGAATGTGGCCCGTTGTGTTTCTAATCCAAGTTTGACTCCAAACTTTACACTTTTCCTGTGACAGTCGGCCATTACTTTTCTCAGCCAAGAGTTGTGGGTAGCGTCTTCCTGTTTTTGCTACTTTCCCCTTATTTAAAATGCTTCATGAAGGAGACAGAATGATCCTGAATGAACCTGAGAGCCTCCAGACAGATGTGATCTTTTGTAGTGACACCAAAGACAGGTGAAAAAGCAACTTCGCAATAGCTGAGGATCCATCACTGCTAACAAACAGCCACCTTCTTCAGATTGGAATCTCGCTGCCATCTTGGGTCAAGGGCGGGGGGGCTTTTAGAACATCTGAAAAATCCTTTTGGCCATTTTGAGTCAAGCAAGAGTGAGAACGCAGACATCGTCCATTCCACAAAGAGCCTGACTGATGTTTTATGTACTCACATCACCGTGGAAATTCCATACCTCGTGACAGCTAGCATGACGTGGGCAGACATTTGGCAGAAGGGACATTCGCCATGCAGCTAGAATTGATTCATAGTTGTGGTTGAGGGTTTTAGATTTGTTTGTTTTGTTTGAGTTTACAAGCATGGTGGTCCTGGGTACCGCTTGATTTGATGAAGAGGTGTGGATATTCCTGGGAAATTTTCCAGGTTAGAGGAATTCCCTATTCTAGAGGTTGTCTGACAGAGATGATGGTTTACCTGACCCAACTGCCTTCCCTGTGATGTGGCTCAAATTATGCTGTCACCCAAGAGGATTCTTGCTATGTAATTTCTCACTGGCATCCTCGGTTGAGATACAGGAGGCTTTAAGCTGAATTTTCTGCCTCTAGAAGAACTGTGGAACATTCCAGAATGTGTCACCCCTCCAGTTACGCTGAACCATCCATCCATTTCTTTATTCACTTCATTCCTAGAGCTCTCAGCTGCATGACCAGTTCTCCACATGTGACAGATTTGGCAGAAAGGCGGCTGGGCATGGTGACCTTAATGGTCACTTCAATTGCTTCTTTCCCAGTATGTTTTCAGAGGTGGAATGGATTGAACCCAGGAGAGTACGCATATGAAAGCTGAGATTATCAAATAACTCTTCTTAAAAAAGAATTTTTATTTTTATTTGAATTCCATTATATAGTTAATTTGCTTTCTCTCTGTGTCTGGCTTTCTTACTGTGTTTGGTTTTTGCTACGTATATTCCCTTCAAAATATGTGACAGGTGGCATGAAGATATATATACACACACACACAGTATATCAGATGGATAGATAGCTAGTCCACAAAATTAAAAGAAATAGTGCAAATAATAATATTACTAGCCTACAGATTTTTCTCCCAAGCCTACAAGCAACAAGAGACATTAATAATAAGTAAAAATCCCCATTCTTTCTGCATTTTAAAGCAGCCTGTGAAGTACAGAAATTGGCTTTGTAAAATTTGGGTGTCCAGTGCCTAGCAGTATGTATACATGCAGTAGCTGCTCAATAAGTAATTGTTAAGTGAAAGAAATAACAACTTACACAGCTGTGTCATTCCTTGGAGCTTGGCAATTTCTTCTGATATTGCCCTAATGTGTAAGAAATGTTTAATTTTTCAGTTCCCTCATAAGCAGTTCATGACACAAAGATTAAAATTAAGTAGCTGGAGGGGTAATTCCAAGAAGCACCAATAAAAGAGGGATGAAGTGAAATATGGACATGCAGAAAGCTTATAAAGGGTACTTTCATTAGCAGGTTACCACTGTGGGCAACCGGAGCTCACTTACCGGAGGAACACCGGGAAGCAGTGTAGACAGACTCCATGGTCATGAGTATTGATTCACCCTCTCCCATCCTTCCCTGCTTAAGACCTGTTCCTGGAGGCATTAGCTCCCCAGCACTTCTGGTCTGTCCTACCTGTGAGCCGGGCACGCTCCTGTGGCCAGAGAAAGCCCTTAGAGCAGTGGTCCCCAACCTTTTTGGCACCAGGGACCAGTTTATTGGAAGACAATTTTTCCATAGACAGGGGGTGGGAGTGGGGGATTGATTCAAGCACATTATATTTATTGTGCACTTTATTTCAATTATTATTACATTACAAGATACAATGAAATAAATATACAACTCACCATAATGCAGAATCAGTGGGAGCCCTGAGCTTGTTTTCCTGCAACTAGACGGTCCCATCTGGAGGTGATGGGTGACAGTGACATCCGAAGTATGTTGCTTATGTCCAGTCTATGCCGTAATCTCATTTTGGTTGCTGTCACTGCAGAAAACCCAGCTTCACAAAGATAGGATGTTGGAAATGGAAGCAGGCTTTTCAGTGCTTTTGTGGCAATCTCAGGATATTCCACCTTGATTTTAATCCAGAACGTATGGAGATATGAAGTTGTCTCAAATGTACTTTTAAGGCCACCATCATTTGCGATCTCAAGCAGTTGATCCTCTTCTAGCACAAAGTCGATTCACCTGGTTTATTCACAAATGGGTAGTGGATCCATTCCTTCCCAGTTTGGGGTCTTTTGTGGTTGGGAAGTATTGCTCAGACTCTTTTGAAAGCTGAGATAGGTGATCATGCGCCAGCTGGGAGAAAGAAGGTTCTGGATGAGTGTCTTTCAAAATCTCTGCTAATGTTTGAAACGTCAAAAAATCCCAGTGTTCACTCGTCACCCCATAACTCCAGCTTGGCTTTGAAGGCAACCAACCACTTTACCTACTGACTCAAACACAGTTGTCATTTCTCCCCTCCCCCCCAAGTGACAGATTGAGTTTGTCAAGCAGGTTGAATATGTCACATAAGTAAGCAAGTTTTGCCACCCATTCTGTGTCACTGAAATGCGCTGCCAGTGGTGACTGTTTGTCTAAAAGAAATCTCTGGAGTGGTTCTCGTAACTCAAACTCTGGCCAGTGATGTACCTTTAGAAAGCCATCTCACTTCTGTGTGTAAGAGAAGACACATGTGCTCTGCGTTCATCTCCTCACAGAGCTGCGTGAACAGACGTGAGTTAAAGGCATGTACATTTAAAAAATACAGTTGATAATTTTAATCACAGCCTGCAAAACGTTGTTTAGCTCAGGTGACATTTTTCGGCTAGCCAGCATTTCTCTATCAGTCTACAGTGCGAAGACTCACATTCAGAAGCAACCTCCTTGACCAAAGTAGTGAAATCAGAAAGCTATCCTGTCGTGGCAGCCGCTCTGTCCGTGCATACGCTGACATGAAATGACCAGTTCAGTTTCCCTGATATGTGATCATTAAAAGACTTGGATAGCTCTGCCGCTGTCATGTGGGTTGGGAACAAAAGTGCACAGAACGTATCCTCATGCACATCTTCCTGAAAAATATATCACACAGAAACAAGCATCGCTGCCTTTTGTCAACATCAGTAGACTCATCAACCTGGATTGGTACCACAGTGACTCATTAATCCTCTCAAACAATTGCGTTTCAATGCCCTCTGCTATTTCATCAAGTCATCTAGTTGTGGTGCTGGCCGAAAGAGGAAGACATGCCACCTTTTGAACTGCAGCCTCCCCTAAAAGTTGATGGCAAATGTCCTTAGCAGCAGGTAAGACCAACTCTTCACCAATAGTGAAGGGCTTCTTAGCTTCAGCAATGCGGTTAGCCGCTAAGAATGATGCTCTCAGTGCAGACACATCGATGAAGTGGTGGTCTTCAATAATTGCTTCTTTCCTTTGCGTTCATGCTTATTTTCTTCTGAAAAACCCCAGGCTACTCGGTGTCCATGTGGTGAAGCACTTTTGAAAATGTCATGGCTTTGCTGGGTAGACAGTTGCTGCGTATTATACAAGGCAGGCTTGGGGAATGTGGATCACCTGTTACAAGGAACCCGTAATTTAAGTAGGACTCTTGGTATTTTCATTTAAAGGCAGCTTTCATTTTGTTGGCGATCTTAAGTCTTCTGCTCTCTCGTCATTGGGTCTTTCCCACTTTTTTGAAGAAGCTGTCCATCGACATTTGTTTTATACTCATTTTTGCTAGGGGTAGCTTGTGGCCTTACCAAAACTGTGACTGAGACAAGTGTGCAGTGTAGGAAAGAGACACAGACTGAAGTGGTTCATAAAATAATGGGCAAGCCACGCGTGGACCGAAATAAGTGTCAGAATCTGACTTAAAGCTGCCACCAGATGCAGCTTAATTGTCACTTCACACTCACGGATTGGATTTCGATATGAGTCTGCAAGCAATTGATTTATTATGGTCTCTATGCAGTGAAACCTCTCTGCTAATGATAATCTCTGTATTTGCAGCCGCTCCCCAGTGCTGGCATCACCACCTCAGCTCCACCTCAGATCATCAGGCATGAGAGTCTCAAAAGGAGCGCGGAACCTAGATCCCTTGCATGTGCAGTTTACAGTAGGGTTTGAACTCCCATGAGAATCTAATGCTGCTGCTGATCAGACAGGAGGCGGAGCTCAGGTGGCCATATGAGTGGTGGGGAGCGGCTGTAAATACAGATGAAGCTTCGCTCACTAACCCGCCACTGTGCAGCCTGGTTCCTAACAGGACACAGACCGGTACCAGTCCTGAGCCCAGGGGTTGGGAACCACAGCCCTAGAGAGTTCTTGAGGAAAGATGCCATCCCATGTATTAGAATGGTATGTGCAATGTATACCAGTGTCTATGCTATAGCAGTCTCCAAAACGGTCCAAATAGTCCCCATCTTCTGGTATTCACACTCTTGTGTGATCCTCTCCCCTTGAGTGTGGGCTGGATTGAGTAATTCTCTTCTAAGAAATAGAATATGGCAAAGTGATAGGATGTCACTTCTGGGATCAAGTTACAAAAGAACTGTGTTGCTCAGTCTTGATCATTCACATTGGAAAAAGCTGGCTGCTTTGTTCTGAGCTGGACTATGGAGAAGTCCATGTGACATGGCGAGGAACCAGGGCTGTCGGACCAACAGCCTGCAGGGACTGAAGCCTGCCAGCAACCATGCAGGTGGTCTTGGAAGAGGAACCATCAGCCTCAGTCCAGTCTTGAGATGACTGTAGCCCAGACTGACAGCTTGATGGCAGCTTGCAAGGTATCCTGAGCCAGAGACACCTTGCAAGGTGCACCTAGATTCCTAACCTACAGAAACTGTGAGATAATAAATATTTGTTGGTTTATGCTGCGAAGTTTGGGGGTAATTTGTTATCTAGCAGTATGTTACTGATATGGCTGCCCTATAATGACCAAAGCTTCTGTCATTTTCTAATGACCCAAGTAAGAGCTTCAACAGAGGTATTGACTTGTATATACTACCAAGGCACACTACTTATAGTTTCCAGAAGACTTTCAGAAAAGAAATTTAAATAGATCAGTAGAGAATTTGCCTGAATTTTTATATTTTTTATTGATTTAATTGGGTCTAACTTACCATCTAGAACAATGACTCGCTTATTGGACACGGAAACTAAAGTTATAATTTGAACAAAAATATTTGAACTAAAATGTGTTACAGCCAAATGAGAATCAATTAACTTTTACACAATTGATTCCTGATTCTTATGTTTATTTTGTGCTTATCAAAGCTATTGAGTGAAACCTTGAATCCTGCTATTCTTACTCCTGAAACAATCAAACGCTAGGGAAACAGTCATTAAATGGCTTAAGTCTGGGGTGGATACAGTATTTAAAAATACAGTTTTGAGAAGTTATAAGTTTGAGGACATAGAGATTTGTTTCTTAACTTGGGACAGAGCCATCATATGATAAATACTTCACTGTTGTTTCAAACTTGAACATTCTACCTTGTCCTAAAATGACAAAATTAATGAGCCAAGTTATTTTACTATTAAATGAACCTGTTTTAATCGGCTCCTCTTCACTCTGTTTCTGAGGGAGGGAGTCCCATCCCAGAGTTATGGGGATGGCCAAACGCATGTCACCTGACACTGGACGGGTGACATTGACAGCAGCTTACTTAGCTCTATATACTGGGAGCCCTGTGGAAGGAGGACACCTCATGCACACAGGGCCACATGGAAGATACACTGGGAACAGAGTGAACAACTAGGGACCTTGGGAGGCAGGCTTGCAGTATTGCGGGTGGAGGACCCCTGGTTCCCGGGGGGAGGGGGTGCATTTGGATCATTTGAATAATTCTATAGGCTGGCAAGGAACTGCATTTGTTCCATTTAATGGGAAGGATTGTTTGGCTAAGGAACTTCATGTGCAAGAGAAGAGTGGAAAGATAACTTGTGCTGAGGGCATCTGAGGTCTTCCTGATTTTACCAGATGTCAAGAGAGTGCGTTGTGTTAATTTTAGGCCTTCCCCTATAATATCCTTTGGAAATTTCCACTCAGAGAACCCAGGAATTTCTGTGCACAGTTCCTCTAAGGATGTCAATGGGATAAATAGACCATATAAACTGTTAAAATTTAAGCAAGACATAATAAAATCCACATACCCTTTACCTGAAGATAGGCGAATTACCTACAAAAGGATACACACACTGCTTTGACAAATTCCCCACTCAAAGTCCTTTTTGGTTTAGAAAATCTGCTTGCTTGATTTTCACGATTTTACAGAAGAAGGTCAAAGCCTGAAGGTCATAAATGATGTTAAAGACTGGTTTGATGGAGCTTCTCCTTAGTGCTTTTGTCTAAGATAACAAACTATCAGGTACAATATTGCTCTCAGAAAGGAGATAGCCTTAGTTTGGATAGAGTACACCTTGACTATATAGCCAAGGAAACAAAGATTTAGAAGGGTAAAGTATTACTCAAACATCCCACAGGTGATTAGTGGTTTCAAAAAGGTTCTATTCCCCAGGAGACTTGCTAAGAGGAACAAAGTGTGAATGTTGGAGTGAATTTACTCTGAATTTGAATCTCAGCTCTCCTGTCTACCATGAGTGATACACTGAGCCTCAGTTTCCTCTTTTGTGTGAAAGGTTTGACAAAATACATTGCCTACCATAGAGAATGTGTGCATGTTCACACATAAAATATTTTTACTTTCATTGAGGTAAAATTAGGAACAGTAAAATGCCCATTATCAACACAATTGAGCCCAAATTCAATGCCTAGGTGTGTGCGCATAGTGAATTTAAGAGCAACCATGCCACAAAAAAAAGCCTTTTAGAATGTTCTGGTATGAGCACAATCACAGACAGAGATGCATCTCTAGAAAAACCCATTGGCAGTACATTAGGACCTGGAAATCAGCACTTTTTTCACCAGTGACACTGATACTTTCTTTCCATCTCTTTGAGAAACACTTGCAAGGAGATAAAATGAGAATTTGTTGGATTTGAAGACTTTTGATTCTAGGTATATCTAGAGTTAGACAGCAAAGATAAATGATAGGTTGATGGATAGATATGTGGTAATAGATCTAGAATCATCAGAATTCAATAATCTTTTACACCTGTATAGCACTTTATAGATTGCAATCTGTCCTTATAGAATTTTAAAAATTCATTTAACAAATAATTATTGCATGTCTACCATGCCTATCATGTGCCAGCCACTGTTACAGATGCCAAGAATATACATAGCATTAACCAAAGAAAGACAAAATGCCCTACCCTCATTCAGTTAAAATCTCAGTGGACGAGGAGAAACACCATAAAAAAATGAGAAAATAAATGCTGTTACAAAACAGATGGTAGATGATAAGTACTGTGATAAAAAATAAATAAATAAGGGAAAGAGGATAAGGCTTGCTGGGAAGGGCTGCCATTTAAAATATGGTAGCCAAGGAGGAGGATACTCTGAGAAGGTGACATTTAAGCAACAACCTGAAAGAGTTAAGAGATCAAGGGTGTTCTGGGCACAGACAGCAATAAGTGCAAATGCCCTGGGGCAGAAGCAAAGCTGTGATACTGTGTTCCAGGAAGAATAAGGAGGTTAATGTAGCTGAGGAAAGTGGCCAGAGATGCACGGCAGGGGCAGATTATAAGGGCATTGCAGGCCTTGGCAAAGGCTTTGGCTGCTATTCTCAGTGAGATGGGAAAGTCAGGACAGAGAAGTGGTATGGTCTGATGTATACTTTAAAGCAACGGTTCCCAATCATTTTTGGCACCAGGGACTGGTTTCACGGAAGACAGTTTTTCCACGGACTGGGGGTAGAGGGGAGGATGGTTTGAGGATAATTCAAGTGCATCACATTTATTGCACACTTTATTTCTATTATTATTACATTGCAATATATAATGAAGTAATTATGCAACTCCACATAATGCAGAATCAGTGGGAGCACTGAGCTTGTTTGCCTGCAACCAGACGGCCCATCTGGGGGTGATGGGAGACCGTGACTGATCTTACAGGAGGCGGAGCTCAGGTGCTGATGGGAGTAATGGGGAGTGGCTGTAAATACAGACGAAGCTTCGCTGGCCTGCCAGCTGCCCACCTGCTGCTGTGCTGCTTGGTTCCTAACAGGCCAGGCACCAGTACCAGTCTGCGGCCCAGGGATTGGGGACCTCAGCCTTGAAGGATCACTCTGGTTGCTGGGTTGAAAATAGACTAGGGGATGCAGGATAGAAAGAGGGCACACAGGTAGGGAGCTACTGCTGAATCCAAGTGAGAGATAATGTTGGCCTGTCCCATAGTGGCAGTAGTTGAGCTAGTAAGAAGTCATGTGATTCTGGAAATATTTTGAAGGTAGAACCAACAGGACAGGCTTAGAGGAGAGGAGTAAAAGAAGAAGAAGAGTTGAAGGTGACTCTACAGTTTTTGGCTGGGGCCACCAGAAGGAGGGAGCCATATATGTAAGTTCTTTGAGGGGCATATTAGCATGAGGCAGGGGTGGAGAGTTAGGAGTTTGCAGACTTATTAAATTTGAAATACCTACTAGACAGCCAAGTGGAGGTATCAAAGATGCAGTTGTTTAGGAGTCTGGATTTCAGGACAGGCCAGACAAGAGATTTAAACTTGAGGACTGAGGCTTGAGCTCTGCAGCTTCCAGTGTTTATGGGGCAACGAGGAGAAAGCAACACCCACAGCCCCACCTGTGCTTTTTTTATGACCCACAAAGATCTTAGACTTTGTATTCTCCCCAAAATGTGTTCTCTCCTCACAGTGTTTCTCTGCAGGGGTGAGGAAAGTCCCAGATGGGAAGCCTGGCTGTTGAAGAAATGGTTCTGGGGCAAGACGCAGGCGAATGAACAGGCACCTCTGTTTTCTGCAGCTTGCATCCCAGCTGCCACTGCCTCCCCTCCCCTTGGCTTCAGGAATAACAGAGGGAAAGAGACCTGTCTATTTGGGGCTTGTGGACAAGAAGGAAGCAGCACCAGTTCCTCAATCCCCACTTTCCCATCCCTGCACTCAGGACTGATGCTTGAAGCCCTGGGTATTTTTCCACCAGAGAACTGCTTATAGTGGATGCGGTGATAAAAACTCCTCCTTGACGATGACTCAGCCGCTCTGGTCTTCTGCCAAGCTCCTGCTCAAGAGGGACTTGAAGGAGGCTCCAGACAGGCAGGATGGAGCACCTGCATCAGGAATGTTCTGTGGTCAAAACTTCCACCTTTAACAGTTTTTCTGCCCGTTTCATCGTCATAATAATGGCTCGTGTCTCTCCAGCACACGTTGTGCCATCCGATAGCTGAGGAAAGGCAGGGGTTAGGTAACTCACCCAGGGCCGTTCTGAGCCTGTGCTCTTGGCCTCTACAGGCTGTTCTCCCTTTGGCCTTTCTGAGCAGAATCAGATTCTTCCTGGTGCCTGCAGGAATGAGGGTCTTTTCATCCCAAACTCAGAGCTCTCTCTCTCTCTCTCTCTCTCTGTCTCTCTCTCTCTCTGCCTTTCTTCCTCCTTTGACCCTATCAGAGAAGAAGAGAGGCTCATGGTAATGGCTCAGCTGCTCACTGTTTTATAAGAAGCCAAGTTCTGGGGGGGGGAAAGGGCAAAGCAAACTTCTGGATAATCTGTTAGTCCTATACAAAGCTACCTTTGATATATAATAGAGTAGGAGCTGCAAACCTGCTTGTATTAACATTTTGAACCCAAACCTTAGTTAGCATGACTTTGCTTCTTAGGAGAGAAAAACCAATGTATTACCTGGATAAAAGAATCCCTGTGCTAAGCCTGATACATATTTCCTCATTGCTTCTCAGCTTCCCGATGTATATAATTGCTGTGGGAAACATAGAGATTCTCCCAGGTAAGGGCATCTGCTGTTGGAAGCTGCAGGGAATGCAGAGGCCGCCTGGCTGTGACTCCCACCTCCTCTGTCACCACCAGCCCTGAGCTGCACTCTTTCCACATCCAGAGTAAAGAATGATTTTTACCCCCAAAAAGGAACAATGTTTCTGTATTTACAAATCCAAGAGATTCAGACACATCTGCTCGTATTTATACCAATTCTGTTGCGGCTGTAAAATTGCATATGCTATTTTGATGAAACTTTATCTTAATTTCATTACCACCCTGAGTAATCATGTGATAATTGCCTGATTTCCAAGTAACTGGGCAAAAATGATATTTAACTTGTTTTTGAGTTTCCTTTTTTAGACTCATGACTTCAGTAAAATATTGTGTTATTTGCCTTCTTAAATCGAAGCCAAAGTAATACATTTTCAAGCTACACAGGTATCTATGCTTAAAGAGAAAATGGTTGGCTTTACCTTAAAGAGGGGGTCCCTGGTGGTCATGGAGGTGGTCCAGCCCAGGCACAGAGAACCACATCAAAGTGCATTTGAGGTGAGGAAAGATGCCTTAGAAGAGAGAGCTCAGGACTTGGCATCAGACAGACTTGAGTTAGCAGCCAAGTGCCTTCATCAACCAGATATTAATAGTTGTGTTACCTCAGGCAAATAAATCACATAACTTCTCTGAGCCTTACTCTTCTCATCTAGAAAATGGGTTTTTCAAAAAATACCTGCCTTCTGCAGATCTTGGAGATAAGTGCCAAGGATAGTGTCTAGCACAGAGTGTATGCTCAATGAATGACAACCCTTATTAGTTTTCTCACCTTTCGAACCAATGCATAGTCTGTTACATCCAAACTGCTTGAAGTGAATGGACCGTGGACCATTTTTGTGGTTGTGGGAGATTTCATTCAGGTCATCTGATGGGGACAAGGCCTTTGTTTCTGATTGCACTACAATTCCGTGTTGGAATAGAAAACAAGAGCCACCGCATTGTGCAACAGCGTTCCAGGGTGTGCCATTCACATTGCAGTTTACAGGAGGAGGCCCTTCCTACGGAGTTAGCAAGCCCTGCAAAAGCTGGAGAAACTCACCCTCCACTCAACAGCCTACACAGATCTCAATAGCCGCCTCTTGCTTTCCAGGATGGCTCTATCTTAAACTCCCAGTTACCAGCAGGGTTGGGACCACCAGGAGTCATGATGCTGCCACCCTATAGACCCAAGCAGCCACAGCCTAAAAATCTCCTCCTGTCACACCCCACTCACCAGACTGGGCCTCCTCAGATATGACCCTCTTTGAAATTAGCCTGAGTCACTTACAACCTATTGGAAATCTTCCTTGAGATCATCTGCAGTGGTGAAAAGTCCTACCTCCTGCAATCTGATTGGCCCCCATCTAGCCCCGGTTCTGCCAAGCCTGTCCTACTTTTGAGGTCCAAATATGTGTCAGAGGCTACACGTGAATGACATTCCTTTTGGTTTCAATTGAGGTGAAAACTTCGAACTGGAAACTTTTAAGGCACCTTGAGTGACAGCTAGCTTGAGTGACAGTCCTAGCTCTTCCACAAATGAAATGTGTGATTTGGGGCAAATATTATAGATGGCAAAATGATTGCAAAGTCCTCTCCTTTCTGTTTGCACATTCATTTGCAAAGTGACATTGCCACTCAACCCATCAAGAGTTGTGAATCTATTCCTCCACCTCCTATAGCCAGGCTTGGGTAAGTGACATGCTTCAATCAATGAGACATTAGCAACCATAATGCAAGCAGAGGCTTGAAAAGTCCTTGCACAATGGACTTTGCTCTATCTGGCTGCGGGGACCCATTCTGCCATATATGAGCAAGTTTATGCTCACCTGCAGGTTGATGCTGCATTTAAGCCTACCTCCACACACGAGCTTTCTAACAGTGCCTAGCACGTGAGGTAGATACAGTTCCCTACAAACCAAGGCTTCCAGATTAGAATATTGGAAGATAACCGTGAATTGCCAATAATAATAAATGACAACTAATAATTACTAAGTGCCAGGCAATGTGCCAAGACTTCCCTGCATCATGTCACTGGCACTTCATAATAACCCCACGAGATAGGTACTTTTATTATCCCCATTCAGTGGATGAAGCAAGCAGGTCCCAGAGGTGTTAGGTAACTTGTTTGGGGTCACAAAGCTAGTGAGTGGCAGAGCCAGTCAAGGTACATGTAGATCTGACTCCAAATCCCAGACCCCATACAACCTCTTGATGACACATCGTTATTACAAAGGGAACATAAGCAACTTCCAGAAAGACGTTCTTCTAAGACACAGCAACTATGACACAGTATTAAACCAAATGAAAAACCATGGAAAAAAAAAAATGAAGTCTCCGTTCCTTCCCCTAAATCTCTTCGTCAAAACTCATGTTGCCATTATGCTTATTGCTCCCTTTGTTCCTGTTCCTTCATAAACGGAAGTTTTAATCGACAGCTTCTTGGAAGTCACTATAATTTAATCTACTTACCTTCTCTTTAATCATTTTACTTGTCTCTTCTCTCAACTGTTGCTACACAGAGGAAGCAAAATATCACCTTTCCTTTGCTTTTTTGTATTTTTCTATTTGGGAAATCCTAGAAAGCTTTGAATGTCTGTCTTTATTTTTTAATTTTTTATTTATTTTTAAAGCTTTTTTTTGTTTATTTTAATTTTTTTAAAATTTTTCTTGGGATATTACTGGGGTACAAATGCTTTGATCACACAAATTGCCTTTGCACCTCCAGAGTCACAGTTACAAGCATGCCCATCCGCCAGACAGTGTGCATCACACACATGCAGTGTCTTTCTTTTTTTTTAATTCTACCATTTCCAGGAAGAAAGTCACATGTTCAAAAGGAAGTTAAGCAAGGAAGCTTGACTTCAATCATTTGGTTTTTAAATGAAACTGGAGAAGATATCGCTGAAGGTGGCAGAATATTCCCATGCATTCATGCATTCGACACGTATTTTATTGAGCACAAAGGGTTTGACCCTTTGATGGGTGTATTGGAACACTGAGTCTAATGGTGGAGAGACACCAGTCAGGTAATCACATCCACGAATGTGCAGTTGCATTGAGAGCGGTGGAGAGGCCATGTGGGGTGCCGGTGAAAACTCATCAACAGGTGAGTTGACTTCACCAGAAAGGTCAGGGAAGCTTTGCTGAGGAAGGGACTCTTACGTTAATTGGAAGAAGGAGGAGAGGAGAGGGGCAGGAATATGCTGGGCAGTGAAATCAGCACACGCATGGGCCCTGCAGGGAGAAGGATTTAAAAGAAGACCGACGTGGCCAGAGTAGAAAATGAGGAGTGTGTTTGACTAAGAAGGAGACAGGGTGTGCTGGGCCATGCAGACCAGGATGTGGATGTGGGATTTTACCTCCAGAACAATGAACACATTGAAGGATATGAATCATGCGGATGGGTCATGTAGAGTAGGATTATGAAAATATCACTCTAGCTATAGTGATTTAGAAAACACTTTCCCATAGAAAGACCTTGTTCATTACCTTGGCTTTTGGCACTACTCAGCAAGTCTCAAACAATTTTGTTTCCAGTAAGCAGAGAAGATTTTGGCTTAAATGGAGTGATCTCAGGGATCCTTAAAGTTCTTGTCACTGAGTTGAGCAGTGAAGGACTCTTCCCAAATACTATGTCACGAACAAAGAAAACATAACATCCTAAGCTCCCAAGCGCTAAGAACACGTTAACATGGATTCATTTCTCAATTTCTAGCAGTGATTAGAGCCCTTGGGGAAACATCATGATCAGCAGCATCTCTACAGTTAAATACCTTTTCTGGAGTTTATGAAACATTTTCACAAACATTGTTTGAAATTAATAACAATAGTCAATACTTGCAAATGCTAATCAGGCACTAAGAACTGCCCTAATTTGACCCTTATCATACCCTGTAGGTAGGGAGCAGCCATCTCGTTTTAGAGATGAGGAGTCTGAAATGCAGAAGAGTGCAGTGAATAGTTGCAGATAACTCGATTTGTGAGTGACCAAGCTGGGGCTGGAACCCAGTCGTGCTGACATCTAGTTTGGAAATTCACAGCTGTGTGCTTTAGCAGCCTAGCATGCTGCCTGGACTTAATTCTTAGCTTTACCACTTAATAACCATGTGAACTTGGACAGGTTTTTAACGTTTCTGAGGCTCAGTTTGTTTCCTGATCTCTATCTATGAATAATAATAGAACTACTTATAAGAGTGATAAAAATGAAGTCGGTATGCTTAGAACAGACTAATGCGTTGTGAACACTTAATAAAAGTTAGGTGGTATTATTACTACTATTATTGTTATATGTTCCACTATACTGTGCAATTTCAGTTGGGGCAGGAAAATGCCTATATAAAAATATTTCTTTTAAAAAACAGCTAAAATATATCAGGCAGGTATTCTTACTGTTCTAAGTGTTTTATAATAAAGTAGGAATTATTATTATTTCTCATTTTGCTAATGAAAAACTTGAAGCACCGAGATAAAGTGACTTGTCCAGAGCCCCCAAACTAAAATGTGGCAGGGCCAATATTTGGAGCCAGCTTAATCTGACCTGCAAGGCAATATACCTGGAAGCTGGAAGTTATTGAGAAGACCACTAAAATGAGAAGTCTCGGTGGCAAAGGTAACAGGACAGAACCAGGGACTGAGGGTTGGGGAAAAAGAAGCTTGTTTGCAAATGGATTTTCTTTTTGGCTGGTGGAGTAGCCTGACAAAGATTTTAAGAACTGAGAATTTTAAGAACATTTTTAATGAACATTTTTAATTTTAAGAACATTTAAGAACAATTTTAAGAGCATATACAATTTTAAGAATATAAGGAGGCATTTCATAAAACTCCCTAAATAATTCTAAATTATGCTGCTAATGCAGCAGAGCATGCCTGGCTCTTTCAAAGAGATCTTATACATGTCCATTTCTGAGTCCATTCACCATCGGTTTGATCTGATATAATAGCTCTGTAATAGAATGCAGGGATACCTGAATTTCACCCAAGGTATGTGGTCTTTCCTACATAAAGATTAGTGTAACCAAGACAAGTACATTGAATTTTTTCCCACCAGTACTTGTAGGTCATGAAAACTACTTTAAAATTATTATTAAGGTAGTTCAAGATTTCTGAAAAGTATTTGAACTGCCATGACAAATGTTTGGTTTTCCAAGATGGCCAGTCAAGGTTATGGGGGCAGTGAACAGTCATAAAGTCTTAGTCTTTGTCCATGCGAACCATGTCAAGCGTTCAAAGTATCAAATTCAAGTTTTGACCACATTAGAATTCATTAGCTGAGAAGCATAACTTTGCAGACAAGGCCTCTTTTGCAATCTAAGAAAAACCCTAGATATCTTTTATTCTACCCAGTAATTACCAGTTGCTAAGTTGGGTTGTATGCATGTAAAAATAAAAAAAGAATAAATTTGAATGGGGCTAAATATGGAAGCAAAGATTCAGATTCTTTTGTATTAGAATTCTACATGACTCAACCAATTCCCCATAGGTTGATGAGCAGTCTAATTTTAAATCTAGAGACTTTATAGCAGCAAAAAGAATTTCCTAATTAGGCAAGGCACTTGCCTGCCATTCTCCACTCTTGGTAGTTATCATAAGAAAGTCATTTACATTTTGAACTCAACATTTCAGAGTTTCCAATTTTGTTCCAAGCCCCATTTGACTTCCAAGAAGTGACTTAATTGTCTTAGATGTGGCACGATCACTAAACCATTGTGGGAATTGAGCACAATTTCAGTGGAATTTCAGTAAGCAGAGCTTTAGCTACAATGACAAGACTTAACTGTCACTCACACTGACCAAATTGCAAAGGCATGATAAATGATAGAACCTCATTTAATTACCATTTATTCTTCATGAGAGTAGAAATTATTATAAATTATGCAGATAAGTAATTCATCATGGGGAATATGCCAAAAAAAAGTCTGTCTGTGATATTAAATAATGTTGACTCAAAGCTTTGTGAAAATTAAAATTACAGAATAAGAGGATAAAGTTTGCCATAATACTTAGTACAAATGAAATTGCCCTTCTTGTTTTTATATTTCTAGTTCCTACATATTTTTTTTATTTCAGCATATTATGGGGGTACTAATGTTTAGGTTACATGTGTTGCCTTTCCACCCCTTCTCCCTTGGAGTCTGAGCTTCAAGTGTGTCCATCCGCCAGATGGTGTGCGTAGCACTCATTATGTATGTATATACTCTTCCCCTTCTCCCCCCCTCCCATCTGCCCGATGCCAGATAAATGTTATTCCTATATGTACACTTAGGTGTTGATCAAGTAATACCAATTTGCTGGTCAGTACATGTGGTGCTTGTTTTTCCATTCTTGGGATACACTTAGTAGAATGGGTTCCAGCTCTCTCCAGAATAATACAAGAGGTGCTAGATCACCGTTGTTTCTTGTGGCTGAGTAGAACTCCATGGTATACATATACCACATTTTATTAATCCACTCATGTGTTGATGGGCACTCGGGTTGTTTGCACATCTTTGCCAGTGTGAATTATGCTGCTATAAACATTCGAGTGCAGATGTCTTTTTTATAGAATGTCTTTTGTTCTTTTGGGTAGATGCCCAGTAGTGCAATTGCTGGATCAAATGGTAGATCTACTTGTATCGCTTTGAGGTATCTCCATATTGCTTTCCACAGAGGTTGTCCTAGTTTGCAGTCCCACCAGCAGTGTAGGAGTGCTCCCGTCTCTCTGCATCCATGCCAGTATTTATTGTTTTGGGACTTTTTGATAAAATACTTTTTTATCTCTCACTGGAGATAAACAGTAAATCAGCACATGACACTACCCTGTTTAGAACTCTCCAGTGACTTTTAGAATAAAATCCAAAATCCTTTCCACAGCCTACCAGGTCCTTCAGTGTCTGCTCTATCTACCTGTTCAAATGCATCTGGAATAACTCTCATCTTATTGTCCTTCAATTTGTTTATACTGGCCTTCCTGTTCCTTGAACAAGCCAAGAATGGTCCCATCCTGGGGCCATTGCTCCTCCCCCAACTGGGAGTGCTTTTCCTCCAGATCTTCTCAAGATAGGCTCCTCTTTTTCACTGGGTTCCGTGAATCCTTCTTTGAACCCCCAATCACATTGCCCCCATTCCCCTAGGCACCTGGTTTTTGGTCTTCATGGCCCTGTTACCACCTGATAACATATCATTCGTCACTTGTTTATTATCTGCCTCTCCCAGTCGCCAACATACTGAGGATAGGATCCTAGCTGTCTTTTTCCTCCCTTTCTCGGCATTAAGAATGCTACCTGGAGAACAGTTACTTGCAAAAGATTGAAGATTGTGTGACTGAATGAATAAATGATCAGACGAAGTAGGGCTCAGAGAAATTAAGTGGGACTTAATCCATGGGCCTGTGGCTGGTGCAACGTGAAACAGGAGCAGCTAGCAACGCCCTGGAGGTGCTGAGATCTCTAAGTGTGAAGGAACACAGATGGGCAGAGCTCAAGGCGTCTAAGGAGAGCCGGTGTTTGAGCTAAGTCTTCAAGAGCTTAGGATTGTGACATGCAGACACAGCGAGGAGGGTACAGCGTGGGCAAAGGCGCAGAGGTGGAGAGGTTCAGGGCAGGAGTGTTCCCCGGCAAGAACACAATATCAAATTGGCAGAGATAAGCAGAGAAGAGAATAAGGTTGACACATTGGCCTCCCACTCTACAGCCTTCAAGCCTGTGGGAGAGTTTTTGCAACCGACACTAGAGTTAAGAGATTCTTAATTGTACCTTTTTATTTTTTAGCTCGACTGTTGCAATGCCTAGCCTACTTCTACTCTGCTTCCATTACGAAGTGCTCACACAGCTCAAATGTAATTACCGCTCGGTTGCCTTAGACTCTGAGAACACAGCTATGGTAGTACCTGGTGGTGGGTGGGAAGGAGTGGGGCTTGGGAGGTTGGGTTCTTGACTCACCTTGAGACCTTGGGCAGGTGTTTTCACTTCTTCATAGCTTGGTTTACTCACACCTGGCAAGATCCAGGTGCAATGCTACATTTCTAAAATTCAATGGTTGGCCTAGAGGACTGAGTCCTCAAGTAATTCACTCATTTGTTCAATCATGCAGTGTTGATTGGTTGTCTGTTTGGTGGGTAGTGTATTAGTTTCCCAGAGCTGCTATAACAAATTATCACAAAGTGGGTGACTTAAAACAACAAGAATTTATCCTCTTACAGTTCTGGAGGCCAGAAGTCCAAAATCAAGCTGATGACAGGGACACTCTCACTCCAAAGCTTCTTTTAAAGCTTCCTCCTTTAAAGGAAGAGAATCCTTCCCTGCTTCCTCCAGCTGCTGATAGCCCCAGGCACTCCTTGGTTTATACTAGCATGACTCTAATCTCTGCCTTTGTCCTCAAAGGGCCTTCTCTATGTGTCTCTCTTTTGATAAGAATATCAGTCATTGGATTTAGGGCCCACCCAAAGTCCAGGATAATTTCATCTTGATATCCGTACTTAATTCTTCTGCAAAGGCCATATTTGCAAATAAGGTCACAGTGACGGGTACTAGAGTTTAGGACTTGAATTTATCTTTTGGGAGGACATAATTCAACACACTACAATGAGCTGCACAGAATAGAGTTCAGGCTCTCTGAGTCAAAAAGCCTTGGCTTAAAACTCACTTCCTTGATGTTGACCTTGAGCGACATACTAAATGTAATCATCTAGGATTGTCCAGAGGATTAAATGAGAACCTATAAGGCACTTTGGCATATGACTGGCACATAGCCAGTGTTCAATAAATGTTATGCTCATTAAACCTGCTATTCTCTCTAGCAAAGTAGTTCTGAGAATGGAGCTGTCTTTCCATCCAGAAAACAAATTTGTGTCCATACAGAGCCAATACAAAGGAGAGTGGAGGAAGTTAACTGGGAAATTAAAACCCCCAAAAAGTTATAGAAAATATGGTCCTGAAGTGAATATGGACCTAGACTGACTCTCTGCATTGATTGCATTATCTGGATAAATGTTCAGTTGCCAGCTTAATGACATCCAAATAAACAAAGGCTGGATTTAAGGTTTACTCAATACCTTTTTACTTTCTAATGGGCAATTTCAGGTTCAACCGGCACTCTTGGAAAGATGGTTAATATAGTAGATTTCTGGATGTAAGAACCCTATTACACTTACAACAATAATTTTTACTCGTTGAAATCTTGACAATAGAAACAAGAATGCAATTTGTAGAGATTTTTGTCCTTAAGTTTCCATGGCTTGTACACCTCCAGGAATGCATACTCTTATTGCAATGGCCTGAGGCTCTCCACTCTGCCAAAGCAGTGCACTCTTCTAAGTTACACACCCTGTCCCTCCTTGCCTTCCCAGCTTTGTTATTCATCCATTTATTCAGTAAGTGGATTCTGGAGGAATAAGGATCATTTGCTATGTGCCATGAGGCCACACACTCTTTTAGACACCAAGTGTACTTCCAGTAACTCATCAAGTTTATCAAATGTAGATTTTTCTAGGATTTTAGAGTTCTACCATAGGATCCCAAGGAGCCTCTTTAAGATATTAAAGGACAATCAAAGAACTCTCAGGACACAGGGCCAATGTGACAGCAGTGTTCTGTTTCTCCTGAAAACTTACGTGTTTACAATACTGCATCTAGAGTGGGGTGGGGTTGCTGAGCGTGGACTGAAGGAAGTTGTTCTGACGCTTCTCAGTTCTCTCTGGTGTTTCAGGTTTGTGCTGTGTCACTGTCTATGTTGTAGACCCCAAGGTCCTTCCATTTAAGAAAATGTATTAATTTATATTATCCCATGACTGGAGACCAAAGTTAGAACAAGACTGTGGTACTATTCCATCACCTTCATTTGACTTAAATCTTCATTTGACTTATGGCTTCATAATCAGCCATAATGATGGCTGCAACTATGTCTGTCATTGCAAGCCTGCCACCTGGAATACAGTAAGTGGTGGATAAATATTTGTGAGAAGAGGAGAGGAAAGAAGGAAGGAAGGAAGGAAGGAAGGAAGGGAGGGAGGGAGGGAGGGAGGGAGGGAGGGAGGAAGGAAGGAAAGAAGGAATTATACATCAGATATTTGTGACTGAACTATTATACATACCTTGTTCAACTACAGCTTCCTAACTCTCTGCCCTGTTAGTATTATCATTATCTTATAGCTCATATTTCTTGTGGTTTTAGATGAACCCCTCCCAGCTACAGCTTACCATGGTTTAACCTTATTAGGTCTTCTATATTCTACCTTTCAGCCTGACTCCTACTAAATGCCTCCTTCTCTCTCTGTCTCCCAGTTCAAACTCCCAAGAGAAAGAGAATCATGTTGGCCCATTTCTTTCCCTATTTGTTTTTTAACCCTACCACATCACAGATCACTAATGGCTTTGACTAATTTTATGTCAGAGGCTCATCCTTAGGCCAATCATCTATGCTTAGTTTTATTAGGGATATTTACTTTATAAACATTTTCCAGAGAAAAACACAAAGCTTCCAAGATGAGTTCATTCAATGTCATACCAATTTTTTTAGCAGCAACATCTTATTACCATATTGGCCAATATATTTAAAAAAAAGACAGATACATCTGAGACCAAAATCATCTTATTAGAATGACAGTGAAGCCAATAAAACACGTCATCCATACAGCTTAGGAGACTAAGCCTGACTCATTCCGAGAAAACTGTCTCGATGGGAGTGCCTATAAAATCCTCCCCATCTTCCACTCTCCTCTCTGCAAAAACTCCGTGTCAGTGAATTATTTTTTGCACAACGAAAGCTCCCATACAGGAAATATTTCCAGATGCAAATACGCTCGTTCCCGTGTGTAGAGACATTATTCGCTTCATTATTTCACAGCGTGCAATTTCCACCAACTTCCCTGTTGCTCCAGCACGAGTGGAGAGAAGCAGGTGTGAAATAAATTGTCAGTTTTCAAGGAGATCACTGGCCTGTACCAGGGCAAAAAAAAAAAAAAGGCCTTGTGTGTTGGGCCAAAACAGGGAGATAACATGGGTTCTTTCTAATCTTTTGATGTTGGAACATGTGTTTGAGTGGAGAATTGGCGACTGACAGTGAAGGGATCACCAAAGCTGAATGATGGAATGCCTATGTTCCTTTTGCAGTAATACCAGAGCTGGTGCTCAGCACACCACTGCATCTAACTCTCCAAGCCGCCCTTAAGCTTACAAATGATATTCCCTTTATTTTAAATCAATCAAGTGTCCGCTGAGGATTTCACCAGAAACCCAAATATAATTACGGAAACACACAGGCTTCCTAACCATGCATCTGTTATGCCCACAGAAAAATATATCTTCAGTGCAAGGCAGAAAGAGTAAAGGTTTACAAAATGCATTTTAATGTCTTAAGAATAACAATAGTAGACTTAGAGTTGGGTACATATATCTTAGCAAAAAAAAAAAACAAACAAAACAAAAAACCACAATAAGCACAGAAGATGTGATTAGACCCTTCCTGTGGTTGGACCTACCAAAAAGTAGCCTCTCTTCATTTAAATGAACTTTACTGTTTCATAGTCTTCATTTCAGTAACATACTTATTCAAATCCTAGGAAATTGCTAACTTCATCAGCACCAGGCAATGCAAGGGCCTGAGGGTAAGAGCTAGTCTTTTATTTATTCATTAGATTTCTATAATGTCTCTTTTCCAAAGAGCTCCAGATGCTGCAGAGAATGTTTCACTGATGTTAGACCAAGGATTCATGGAAATGAGACATCGAACTGTGTCTGAGAAGTCGCAAACATGGAGCAGAGAGTAAGAGGAAATGGAGAAGCTTCTTCCAGGAGAGTACATCAGCAGCCCTTAAAATGCCAAAATAAAAATGTGACATCCCAGCGCAGGCCGACTCTCTGTCCTTAGTCCGGGTAACGAAATGTTGACAGAGGGCCTACTTCTATGAAGGGATACTGTTCTGAATCTCCCAGAATTACGCTTGTCGGGCAAGCTTCTAGGAATCTCATTTTTAACACGTATGTTAAAGCCACATGCTATATAAACTGATAAAATTTAACGCTCCAATCAAATGATAGATATTTATTTTAGTATATTTCAAGATTCCCTAGCCTAAGAGATAAAGCTCCCTCCCACTTCTCCTGGGTCTGATGTGACCAAGTTTTTGTGTTTTCTTCACAATCCACACCATTTGGAAAGTACTGAAGGTCATAAAGGATGATGGGTAAAAGGTGGTGGAGTTTGGATTTATTTGACTGCAATACTATGCAGTTAACTGGAAACTCTACTGTGGCATGGTCCGCACTCTTCCCTGGCCACAGAGAGGTAGGAGGGATTTGGGAAGAGAGTGCTTCAGACATAACAGTTGTTGGCTCCTTCTACAAGGCTTAATCACCACACAACTCATTGAATAGTGGATCCAACCAGGCTCGTGCCAATTTCAACACTGACAGTACAGAGAAAGTAAGGAGTGAATTAGGATGAGTTCATGGGGACTGCGTGGCACTTTTGAAATTTTAGTTTATAGAAAAAGCAGATTGAATAGTTTGGTTTATATTTTTTTACACCCTCATTGCTATTAAATATTATTACTTATGAAAACACTGATGATCACTTGATTTAAAAATTAAGCAGCACCATTCCAAAAGTGATGTGTAAATAATTAAGTCTAGTGCTGATGGAGAGGAATCAGAAGGGATGGATCCTGGAATGTTTAACACTGAGAACCTGAGTGATGGACAAGTAACAGGTAGCAGGATATGGTTCATCCCAGACAAATACTTCTTTGAGAACCACCATGGGGAACCATGGAAAGATGAGTGTTTCCTCCTGCTCCAGCATTTAGGCCAGTTCGATGTAGCACAATTCCCCGTTTGTTGGGCAGCAATGTTGCACTTGGAGTTACACATGCCTCCAGCCTCACATGCCTGGAATCCCATGAGCGATGCTGGAGAAAAGCCTGAAGACGCTCTACTACAAAAATATGGCTTTGGTTTTCCCTTTCTCTTTTTCTTTTCTTTTCTTTCTTCTTCTTTTTTTTCAGTATATTCAAACCAGCTCTTTTATCAGAAGATTATCAGAAACGAGTGGAATAAGAGTATTTGCTATTCATGAACATTTGAAAAAATGGTTAAGAAAATTATGAGTGGTGAATTTTTATTCCTATTCTTTCAGAAAACAATTTTACCTTTATTGAGTCTCTTGAGGAAACTCTTGCTTTACTTCAAAGATCAATCGATGAATTCCAAATCAGGAGAATTAATTAGCAATGGTTTATTTATTGTCATGGAACACACACTTATCCAATTCATTATCTGCAAACTTCTTGACCCAACAAAATAAATGTTTAAAAATATTGATGGCAAACAAATCACCAAAATAAAAGGTAGCTGAAATGAAAGTACAAAACTTTAGCACTTGCCTACTCTTTAAAAGAAGAACTTAATAGAATCCTTAAAACCAAAAGAGTTGATTAGAAAGCTGGATTAGGCTGAACTAAACTCCAGCACTCATTCAGGCTTTCTGTCCCAGAAGTTACAATTCTGAGTGACAAAAAAGCAGAGGTAGTGGTTGATGGTGACTCCTCCCAGCACGACCAAAGTCCCTGCCTAGCAGTGATGCATGCTGAGTCCTGGCTGTCTGCAGTCGCCTTAGAGCCTCCCCAAGCTCTAAACCCCTTCTGCAACATTCCATAGTTTCCACGAACTCCTGGTGGCCCTCCAGTATTATTTGGAAATCAACAATTTCTAAATAATGAGATGTCTAGAAGAAGGGACATTCTTTTGTGTGTGAGTTCCCCAGTCCTGCTTCTTGGGGACAATTTTTTACTTGGGATTGTGTGAGTCAGAAGAAAAGAGGGATTTATTTATTTAACTGCCAAGTGTTATAGAGAATGGTCATTAGAAGAGATAAGAAAACTTCTGTGTGTCCCCCAACTGGCCACCCTCCTTGTCTGGAATTGCTGGTAGACTTGTCTCTTTTGGTCCAACCTGCTCCCAGGAAACTGAAGGAAATGATCATGGCTTAAACAGATCAAAACTTACCTCTCACAGGTATTTTCATGGAGAAGCCTAAATCCAGGTTATGACAGATAGGTTAAAAATTGAGGAACAAAGCTTCCTGATTTGCTCATCAAATTTTCAAAAAGCAGAGAAGTGACAAAATGGTAGTCCTTAAATACAAGTGTGATACTTCTGTGTTTCTTGACAGTTAAAATGGTGTCATTTTACACCCTTGTAATGTCTGAAAAAAAACCCATAATGTCAAATTACATAAGAAATATTTAACTCTGGTAAAATGGTTTGTGTGTCTCTGGGAGATTTAAAGACATTTTACACACTTGTCTTAAAAAAAGCAATCCTGATAGTATTTTCAGATTGTGCAGTAACACAACTATTTCGACAGGTAATGGATTCTATTTTAACAGTTCTTATTTTTCCCAGTGAGTCCTTTTAATTTGTTGGTACCTACTTTTTTTTTCTTGCCTAGAATTCTTCCTAGACTTTCCTTTCTTTCTGAACAGAGTCAAATTCAAAGGTGAGCACCATTTCATATTCCTAAGTTGTTCTTCATTGCCTCTTACTTGCACTAGATCTCAGTGAAGACTTAATTAGCCATTAACAAGCCAACGTGCTAAGATTTCTAATCAATGGTGGCTTGCCTATCAAGTTAATGTCCTTTCAAATGATCTCCTTCTAGAGATTATTACAATTTGCAGATGAAATTCCATTATTGATTATGTAAGGGGCTTAGCAGACACTAATTTTAAGCATAAGGTAGGGGTGTCCCTTACCAGGAGAGATTGGGCTTCCAAAGTCAGTGTGTTAGACAGAAATTGGGTGCATAGTCAAAAATGGCCCCTTGACAAGCCCTTAAGGGGAACCGCATTAGAGACCTACATACTGGTGTCTGTTAGCCCCACGGCCTCACGATGACCCTTTCTTCAATTGAGTGCCAGACCCTTAGCATTTAGGAGACATGTTGAATGAGAAATAATTACTCTTAAACAGTATAATTACATTAAGCATGGCAAGATGCCCACACCATGAAATAAGCATGGAAATAGTTGATTCTAGTCTATCTCCAAGTATCCCTAAAGCAGGCACTGAAGGAATGTGGCCTGAATTTCCTGCTTATTTAAATTGTTCATTTTCTCTATCACCTCCCTTCCACCCACTCTACTTTTCTCTCTTTTTGAATTTAAGTAAGTTAAACATATACAGATGAATTAAGTAAGTTAAACAGAACAGTGTATAATGTCCCTGAGACAAAATACAGGTATTTTGTAGGTTCTCCGAAAATGCTTGTTGAATGAAAAAGATGAAAAGGAAGGGAGGAAGGGAAAGAATCAAGGATGAAGGAGGGAGAAAGAAAGGGAAGGGAGAAAGAAGGAAGGAGAGAAAGAAAGGAGGGAAGGGAAGAAGGAGGCGGGAGGGAGGGAAAGGAGCTGACAGGAGAGAAGAGCATGGAGCATGAGTTTGCCGGCTGGTTCTACATACCTGGAACTGCCTGACCTTGGGCAGGTTACATTTCCTGTTCGATCCCCAGCTCCCTGAGCTCAGCATATAGACAGTGATAAAATGTCTCGCATGCAGTGATTCAACAAATGGGAGCTTTACCTGCTAAGCATTTATCATCAGACCAAATTTGGCCTTCTAACTGCTTAGAATCACCACGTATATCTGCTCTGTTCATAAAAGGTCAATATATAAATGTATATGTCTGGAGACTTAAGAGTTGGCTAGTAAGGAGTCAAGTTGTTGTGAACCCTCTACCCACAAAGACCAACCCAGGCAGGCAAAATCTCCTGAAAGGCTTTCAAAAGATGCTGCCTCCACAAGCAAAAAGCAAATAGGCAGGAAACAAGGATGACACCAGGATCTGAGACTTGGCAGATCATTATTAATAGGGCTACCTCTTCCTCCTATGTGTCCACATTTCGTGTGTATAGTGGTCATCCTCACGTCATCACAGTCGAGAAAGTGTTCCTCTTCTCCTTCTTCAGACAAGAAAATGGAATTCTGGAGGTGCATTCACTGCTAGCTGTCCTGGGGGAACTTTTCTGTTTTATGTGATTTGAATCCCTGGCAAGTAGCAGTAAAGAATGCTGTAGGAGTGGGGTCTTTGAATATATATTTATGTGCCAGGCACTTTTCTCAGCACTTTCACAGGCAGTAATCCATTTCATCCTTACTGTAACTCCTTGGAGAATGGTCCCAGGAAGTTAATATAACCTGTGGGCAACAGATGGAGTTGGGATCAGAACAAAAGCAAACTGGCTCCAATGACTTTGCTCTAAACAGCTCCCATGGTTAGTCTGGTGTTTGTTTTTCCCACGTTGAGCCTGCCTTAGAGAACTTGTGGGGAGATGGGATAATAGAACATGGGTGGCGAAGCTTAGAGTTGAGCCAGGGCTTGCTGAGGATGCTGATGCAGAAATCAGAAAATATGGGACCTGACCTCTTCCCATCTCTAGGCCTTCATTTCTTCCTTGTAAATTATGGCTGATCATGCCCAACTAAACCAATTCAATGAGGGTGACTATGCATGTGAATACTTGGTAAAGAAACTCAAAATCAAATGCCTAAACCACAGGTGCCCGGGTTTGAATCCTGGCTCTACAATTGAGTAGCTGTGTGACCTTGCTTAAGTTACTTAACCTCTCTGTGTCTCACTTTCCTTACCTGGAATATGAAGATAATAATAGTATCCACTGCATGAGATTATTGATAGCATTATACACTCAGTGGTTATGGAATAGAGAGCACACAGTGACATGGGCCACCATCACTGCATACTATGAAGGATGTATACATTCAGGAATGGTGAATGTATATATATTATTTCATATATAAGCCAAACTTAGATCTGCAATATGGGCAGTCACTGTTGCTACTTGATGCTGTGTAGATTTTCACAAAAGCATCTGAAGCTGAGAGAATTGAGAGAAATAGCATGAGGAAGAACATCATAGTATATAAAGGTATTTCAAACATGGATCTTTCATCTGCTTTCTGCTTTGTTGCTAAAAGAAGATAGTTTATAATATGTGCTCTGCCAGTTGAGGTTGGCAGTCTTGAAATCTAGGTCTACATCTTGCATGACTTATGTTCAAATGTTTGCAGCGTCTCCCTTGGTGGTGCAATTTGGGTTCCCCAAATGTACTAAGTTATTAGGAAGTCATTGGTAATGTAAAAGCAGTAGGGTATCCTGAGGAAAGAGAAGAGAAAAGAGAACAGGAAGTTTCAAAGAAAGTAACACAATCTTTTCCTCCTTTTTCAGGAGCAGCACCTCTAATTTCTTCAGCAAATCATCCTTGCCCACTGGCAGTCAATGTAGTTTAAGTAGAGCTAATGTTACTTATCACGTCTTCCCTGATTGAGGGGTGGGAGTTGACCCAGGGTTGGCCAATGAACACACTTTATCCCTCTCGAGATTGGTTCATGGATGGGCACTTGAGCAGAGCCAGGCCAGTGAGAATCAACTCTGG